>JAMQGT020010354.1:0-25789 GCA_024447675.2 Pterophyllum scalare | reverse complement strand
CTTCAGAGGAAGCTCATTTCTGCTGCTTGTATTCGCATTCTCATTCTTTTGGCCACTTCCCAAAGCTCATGACCATAGGTGAGGGTGGGGATGTAGATTGACCGGCAAATTGACAACTTCGCTTTCACACTTAGCTCCCTTTTTACCACAATAGACCTTTGCAGCGCCTGCATCACTGCAGACACAGCCCCAATCCATCTGTCAATCTCCCGCTCCCCTCACGCGTGAACAAGAGTGATAACTCTACCCCTAATGGTAACCCTACTCTGACGCCATAATTTGGAGAAGGGGATATTATTTACTTGTGTGTGTGTTGGGGGGGGGGTGAAATAGTCCTTAATATATGCCACAGTGAATTTTCCCTCCTATTGCCAAGACTTGGGAGAAAAATATATACTTATGCCTTAGATGGTTAAGGCATTGCATTGGTTGTATTCATTCTGGAGCAGGACCTGTTCAAAGATTTCTCTTTATTTGACTATCAACTTTCAGTTCCCTTGAGTGTCCTCATCCCTTTTGCCGAAAACCTCTCTCACGGCAGAATGCTTCTTACTCTGAAGGGATTATGGTAGTCAAATTAGTATTCAGATTGGTATTCAGACGTGGGAAAGTAGGACTTTATTTGTTCCCAGAAGGTTAATTGACTATTTGGCAGTAAAAAGTGGAAACAGATAAGACAATAAAAAAAGATAATCACAGTCTGCATTTGTAATGCACTTTTACTACTAAAATTTACCAATACCATACATGTATTAACATTATCATTTTTGTCTTGGAGGTTATCAGGAAAATGACTGAGCATATGAATACTTGTTTGTATCTGTTGGTTATGGCTCATGTGTATTTGAAACAGGAACCCAAAGGCAACACCTAAAACTCTAGGTGCTTGAGATGGCTGCTGTCAAATAGAATATCATATTCTGTCCAGGGCTTGATCACCTTAGAAATATAACAAAAGATAAAACTAGACATCAACTTTATAAGAGATCTATAGATTAAACCTGTCCACGTCCAACTTAGTCAACTAGTTCAGACAGAAAATGCACTTCTGGTAGTGATGCAACAATCAAAAGTCCATTCGGTGTAAAATGAGTGCTTTTTATAGTGCCTTTCTTGCTAGTTTATGCTAAAGCGGACGTCAACTTCCAGCCAGCCATCAGTAAGTGGTTTCAAACGTCTTCCATATTGCAATTAGTGAGCAAATTGTGCTCCTGGGAATACTGAAAGGTTAAGAAATGTAATAAAGTCTTACTCTCATCTATGCTTCTAATCTATAGTGGGGGTGTCTCCTGCCTTGAGCTTGTTTTTTCCCCTAACATACAGCATGGGTTACTGGATTCTATTTAGCTTTTAGCATTGAACAGTCATCAGCAACCAAAAGATACATTTTTCAGAAACTATGTCTCACACATTTCAATATTAATGTTTTCCACTTGGAGTGTTCAAAACAGGCCTAGAAATAAATTAACCAAAACCAAACCTTTGCCCCTACGGGGAACCTGGTGATTATTGAGAGGTTAAGCGGGCTGCTCTTCAATGTGAGTAGCACAGGCACACCTTAGCACACATAATCCATTTTACAATAGTCACTTCAGGCTATTGTTGTAGACTACACTACGTGTACTGGAAGCCAGAACTTTTTTGGACATTGCCCAGCAAAGTTGGGCATTATATATGAAATCAAATTATCCATAATGCAGGCATATGGACAACTTGTAAACTCTAGAAAGTCCCTAGCAATCCAAAAGCAAGAAAATGTGTAAAAAAAGTAAACAAATCTGAATTTGATAGATACTTTAGCAGAAGTAGATGTACAGTATTTGAAGTTTTTTCCACCTAGCTTCGACCAGTGAATGAGGTTTTTTTTGTTACTGTATTGAGCAGAAACACAGTGTGCCCTGAGTAAGTCGTCTAACTATGGCTGTGCTTATAGGGTTTGAAATTCTCTTTTCTGTACCTAAGTGCTACCTTTAAATGGCACTGATTGATGAGACTGAGTTAAGTCAAGACAGGAATGTAAAGCACAGCACTATAATATAAAATGAAAACTGTGAATTCCCAAGCTTCATATATCCACAAATGCTGAGAGTTTGGGATCTAAGACTGTCTGAGCATTACTTTTGCGGTGTTGTAGTGTCTATGCACTGTCTGATGCAGGATGCAGTGCTAGTGGTGCTTTTAATTTCCTTATTAGAGATTAATGGTCTCTATCATTCAAGTAATTAATCGTGATAACACACAGTAAACAACACAACATTGAAAAATGGGTAAGTCTTGATAACTAGCAATTAATTTAAGCTCTTTAAAGTCAGACAATGAATCTCCTTTTTTCCCCTCGATATTTGGATTTGTCTGTATTTTTTTTTTTAATGGAAGCTGGATCTACAGTTACTTTGGTCATTTATTATAACAAGTTAAGTAAACACTTAATAGAAAATCCTTAAAACTAATTGTATTGAATAATATTTCTGCATGTGCAGGAAATTACACAGGAGTGCAGGAGTGTCATGCATAAAAAGACTTACTCCGAGACGTAAGCCACTGCATGTGTGTCTCTCACGCAGTAATAACACTTCCCTTGTGCGCCCAAGTGTAAAAACTATAAGCTACAAGATTTCCATATGTTATCTGCTTCCCCTCTGGCCCACTAAGTACTAGCACTCACATCTCTTAATGGCTACGAAGCCACATGGCACACATGAGGATTTTAATGCATGCAGAATTACAGATTGGAGTGGAAGCATCATGTATTCTAAGTAGAACCATAATTAAAAGTAGTTATATTGGCACTATGTATGTAAATTTACATTCTAACTCAAAGTACTGAGGTTGGGACAAGTGGTTTGATGTACATGTCAAACTCAAGGCTCACAGATCAAATCAGGTTCACCTAAAAATTAAGTTGTCATTGAGTTTTAGGTGATATAGACCTCATGCATGTACCAAACTAAACATACAGGTGTATCTCAACCGTAACTGCAAGATAGCAAGCGAGCTGACACAGAATGGCACCAAAAGGGAAAGTTAATGCTGAAGCCAGAAAAGAGAGAGAGAGATGTTAGACTCAAAGTTTCATTACTGGGTGCAAAGAGAGACACATTTACCTTTGCCACATTTACCCAGATCCTTTACATTACCAGTTTGAATCCAGACATATATGCAAGGACAGGAAAACATCTTCAGATCATCACTGAACTTTACGTAGATCATATAGATCATGCAAAGCTACAAAAGTCAAACATTCTGCAAGCCGGTTAACAGAGTGCACAGGGACTTTCACAAGAACGAGGTTGTCCTTTTTACACTAAGATAAATACCTTAGATTTTATGACTTCCATAACAGAAAGAAAAGTGACAGGCTGCCTTCCAGAGCCATAGGCTGAAGCAGAATGACAAAAGCAGAAAAAAGCTGCCATGTACTCAGATATAAAATAATTTCATGCAGTAGCTGACTCTGTATTTTAGCAGTCAAAATGGATTTGATAGTTAAACACAAAGATTCAACTATTCATTCATTTTATATTGGGGAGTCAGCTTTAAATATGTTAACTTCACGAACGTAACTCTGAATATTGAAAAACTGCATTTTAGGAAGGATGCTTAAATGAGAACCCAATGGGTCCTAACAAGCATCTGTATGTGATGAGTGATGGGTACTGTGAGACTGATCCCATATCAGGTGTAATGTGTTTCAAGTTAACATGTTACCATAATCCAAATGCCATTGTAAACGTATTACTGAATTATCAGCATGATGCTCGAAGAGAAAAACATTATCCAGCCTGTCTTTCTGTGCACTCTCATGCAACCATTATTTGACCTCATTTGATGTGAGAGACAAAAATGGCAGAGCAATCAGCAACTTTTGAGGAGTGACATTTACTTCTAATTCATTGCACAGGGGGATAAAAATGTCACAGTAAAGTGTGAACTGTGCTCAGTTCAGAAGCAGCAATTCACCGATGCAAACACAACATAAAATCCCGACAGACACTGACAAAAGCCACATGCTAATCTTTTTTATACACAATCTATGACGCTAACACAAAGCTAGCATCAGGAGACGCCCCCAGAGTGATGTTGAAAAGGAGATTATGCAGACTCAAACCAAGCAGTCAAAGACTGCTTTTCAGTAGCTAACAAAAACAGACACAAACAGGCTTGTGGAAGTGAACATTTCTACCTGTACTCATTTCTATACTAGCATCACTTTTTTTGAAGTCTTCTAGGAGTCTATTTTTACAAGCTAAGCTATCAGCTTTGTGGTAATACTAAACTACGAAGGCTAATAAAAGAGCTCTTGTGTATATTTTCCTTTTTAGGACACATAAACTGCACAAAAAGTAAGGGAATTTGTGTTTGGTTGATTATTACTTTGTTGTAACAATGCTTTGTGGCAATCAATATCATACCATTGGAAAGCCTTAAATGGTTCCACATCTGTAAGGATACTGCTTTTGTGGGTTGAGCCCATGAAAAACTTGCCAAATCTTCTCTGCCAATGCCAAACTGCTTATTCTGTTATTTATTATTCCGCAAATATTTTCATCATTCAAGTGAAAATAAACAGGCTTTCCGACAGTAAAAGATTTATTCCTAAGGAGCATTATTACAACAAAGAAATCAACCAACATAAATATGGGAATATGAAAATGCTTGTGTTATGCTGTTAACTAGCAAATACACAGGTGATGTTGTAAAGCAATAGTAATGTGATAAAGTGTGTAACTGACTGCTTTCGACAAAGAGTAAATGAGTGAAATAATGCAAAATTAAAGAATTGATGATTTTTTTGCGTAACCACCCCAACAATGGCTTTATCTCAGTACTGCCATGACTCAGTACATTATACAGTAGCACTTACACCTGAAGAAACTGTGGCTATATGTGCATATATACACCTGCAGCTTTGACAGGAAATAACACACAGTGGCTGGTAGAGCCATACCCCAAAAGACTTGCAGCTGTGATTGCAGCAAAAAGTGGCTCTACAATGTATTGATATATGGGGGGCAAGATACGTTTGCTCGTCACACTTTTCAGATTTTTATCTGATTAAAAATTTGAAAACCATATCACCCATGTAATTTTCTAACCCTGCTTTACACTTCTCCACAACTTTATCTCTGACCTGTCTGGTGAGTTCCTTGGTCTTCATGATGTTGTTTTGTTCACTAACAAACCACTGAGGCCTTCACAGAACATACTGAGACTAAATTACACACAGTCCAAAGACATGCAGTTACTGGGGTTAGGTTAATTGGTGATTCTAAATTGCCCATAGGTGTGAATGTGACTGTGAGTGGTTGTCTCTCCGTGTTAGCCCTGTGACAGGCTGATGGCCTGTCCAGGGTGTACCCTGCCTCTTGCCCTATGACAGCTGGGATAGGCTCTAGCCCCCCTGCAACCCTGAACAGGATAAGCAGAAGAGAATGGATGGATGGATGGATAAATTACACACAACTGCACTCTATTTAACCAATTAAGTGACTTCTGAAGGCAATTCATTGCACTAGATTTTATTTAGGGGTACCAGAGTACAGAGGGCTGCATACTTTTGCACGTCACATTTATTTGATTAAAATTTTGACAACCATGTATCATTTTCGTTCCACGTCACAATTATGTGCTACTTTGTGTCAGTCTATCATTTATCTCAAATCTCAATAAAATACATATAAGTTTGTGGTTGTAAGATGACAAGATGTAAAAAAGTTCATGGGGTACGAATACTTATACAAGCCACTGTACAGCCTGGGAATCAGCATAAGAAGATAAAGAGATTGAGGTTGCCAGGTAGCGATCCTAAACTGTAAAAACATATTGATGATATCCGTTTTTTGTTTTAGTTTTTTCACTACTTTTGTATTTGGCTTGGGTCAGTGTCTCTACTGGTAGCATGATGCGATACCTGGACCCTGCAGAGGTTGCACAGGTCGTCCAACTCCAGCAGGACGGCACTTCTGTACATACAGAAATACAACCACAGGTTTGCTGTGTCTCTCAGCACAGTCTCAAGTGCATGAAGGAGATTCCAGGAGACAGGCAGTTACTGTACACACAAAAAAATAAAGGTAAACTTTTGTACCCAAAAGGTACTTTTATCAGGAAATTTCTGTGTAAGTACAGAGATGGACCCTTGGGGTGATTTACTGTGGACCTTCAGAGGTACAAAATCACTGCTCAGAGCAAGTGGTGCAAAATTGTACCAGTAGAAGTAAGTGTTGGGTGGGGTGTTTCCTCCTGGATGACAGAAAAGGCGCCAGAAAGGTAAAATGGTGGACTGTCCGGTTTTACGCAGCCTGTCCACCGAAGAACTTATTCAAAAAATATCTGAAGCTGGAATCAAAATTAATGAAGAAGAGGCGAGAAGATTCAATGTCAAGTAATCTGACCAATTTACGTTCAATCTCCATTAATTTAAATTTTAAGACTAGCGTGCTAACAGTACCTAGCATGTTATGTGTGCAGGACCTTACCCAACTAAAATATTAGTGTTTTAGTGAAGTACCGTCAGAAAAGCGAAGTCATTTCATCATTTTGTGTTTAAGTACTTTGTTTGGGGCTCATTTGCTGTGCACTCTCCCTTTAAGTTTCCTTCAGCTCAGATGCACCGTCTATCCTAAAAAAAACTAAAAAAAAAAACTAACTAAATTCACTTGACCTAGACACTGCATTTCTAGCTTTTGTTATTTTGGTTAGATATTGAATTACTAGTTGCCTTTAACAATAATAATTGATAATGTGTTTGTGTATTCTACAGTGCATTGATGAGGTTGACAGAATTCACCCTTCAACATTTGCCTTTTGTCATCGTGTCAAAGAAGGCTTTGCCGGGGTCTTGCCAAATGTTCCTAAGCTTGCACAGGGAAAGTCTGTGCTGGCAAACAGTACAGTGATGCAAGAAAGGATGCCCTGGCCAAAGATCTACCAGGTCGTCACAGTCATCTTACTAATAAATGTGAAAGTAGATCTGCTGTAGTTACACTCTGTACTATTCTTTTTTTTTTCTTGCATTTGAGGAATCAGCTTAAGGGCTGGACTCATCCTTTAGCCATCCATCTTCAGAGAAAAGATTGAACAATACATCACTTTGGGAGAGGTAGGCATCTGAACTGTAGTACGATCATGTTCAAATAAGTGAAGAGGAAAGGCAAAATAACTAGAGTAAGGAATTATTTTTACAATATTGATATTTTGCTGACAATTTAATGTATTTATAGTTATATTACTTAATATTTTAACCTTGTAACTTAACACTAAGGTCTTTAAATTCTTTTAGATAAATTAATTGGAACAATATCTTTTGCTGCTGGGTTTTTTTTTAAATTTGTTTTTGTAATTTATATAGAAGGATGCCACTACACCCTATCCAACCATTCAGCTGATGGATAAAAAGTGTTGTTTTCAGCACTGAATTCTTCTGTCTTCTATTCAGTTCTATATTGTTTAGCTTTTATATTAAAGTTAAATAAAATACACAGAGAATGGACAGGTTCACATTTCAGTATTGATCTTTTTTTAAACTGAATGAACTGATTTTAAATAAATACATTTTGATAAATAAACAATATTTTTGTGAATAAGGGGTTTGTTTTTGTCTCTCAAAGGTACCATTTGCCATGTCGCTCCAGCTGTACCTAATTTGTACCATTTTAATGGGTACAGTTTTGTACCTGTACATAAAGGTGCATATTTGTCACTAGAGGTACAAGAATTGTTGTACTCCACCAGGATACAGCTGGAGCGACAAAGCCTTTGTACCTTTTTATGTCCATTCTCGTCCCTCTATTTCTTAGTGTGCAGTAGAGCTGGACAGGACCATAGAAGGTCCTTAACCAATCAGCAGGACCGGTTTCTGCTCCTTCTCGCAAAGAACAGGATGGGCACTGCCAGAGCTACAAAATGACCTCCAACAGGCCACTGGAGGATGAAGGAATTGATATCAATGATTGGTCCCCACACTCACCTGATCAAAATCCAATAGAACATCTCTGGGACATTATGTTCCAGTCCATAAGTCCAAGTTGCACCTCAGACTATCCCGGAGCTCAGTGATAGCCTGCTCCAACTCTAGGATGAGATTCCCCAGGGCATCATCTGTTGTCTCATTAGGAGCATGTCCCCATGTTGGCAGGCATTCATACAAGGACGTGGGGGTCATACAAAGTCCAGAGTACCATTTTAAGTTGCTGCAATGAACTTTTACCAAAATGGACTAGCCTGCTGCATCATTTTTTCACTTTGATTTTTGGGGTGTCTTGGATGTCTGAGGTTGATAATTCTCATTTCTCTCATACAGTGTGGCTTTTTTCATTCTTAGCACCATGTTAATAAATAAATCTGGGGTGCTATTTTGACGTACAGTATTATAAAACAGTGCACTCACGATAGATGTGATATTAATGCCACTATAGTATTATTAAAAATTTTGAGTTGTATAATATATGCCTAAATAAAATCTAGGTTTTGCAGTCATCGTGTTAACAAGTGTTAGCGATCATTGAGTTGGAGGGAATTTACAGTAAATGTTAATTCTTACATTTATCAATTATGGTTGAATACCAGCTCCAGTTTTCAAGCCAAAATGCATGGGAATACTTAACTGTGATAGTAGTATGAAAAAAGAGGAAAACTCACAATGCTTTCCCAAACAAAGAGAATAATGTAGATAATTGTTAAATTGATGATGCAATACAACACATTTCCATTCATTATTTACATATCTATAGCTGAAGCTACAATAAAAAACTAAAAACCCTTCATGGTTCTGTCTGACAACTGTGAAACGGTACTGGATACTTCAAGATGCAAAAACTTAAAGAACACAATCTGAGTTTAGCACCTCTTGATTTGGGCGGAGCCAGAAATGCTATAGTTGTACTCTGTTATGTCATTTCATGTTTCTCAGTTGCGACATTCACATACACATTTAAGCATCGAGTGACTTCTGAAACACTGATGCTTCTTCTGCTTCTATATATAAAGTATTTACTCAGTTTTCCTGTGCCATAGTTAAACTTTCTAAGGCATGCCTTGGGCTTGAATCTCTTTGTTCTTCTAGAAATTGCACAGCAACCTGAGTAGACACCATATGTCTGCCAATATGTTACAGCTTAACACGGTTGTTTCCTCCCCCTTTACATATTTGAACAAAACAAACCTGTTTGTCTTGACAAAGGTGCCTCCGCATCCAAGATGCTTTCCGTGATGAATTTAGCTAATTTGTTAACAGATGACTGTTCTAATTTGTTTCATTTGCTCTACCTCACTCACAAACTAGATGGTGTTTTTCTCTTCAGTCTATGGTTGCTGCAGCCTTAGATGAAGAACTACCCCCGATGTCCTTTACAGGGGTCACAGAGCACAATCAACGGAAGCCCCAAATGTCTTGCCAGCTGGAATGAATCCACACATACTTTATATATCTGTGTATGTGTGTAATAGCACACAGATTGGAACTGATCTAAGAGCAGTGGAAGCTGAGCCAGAGGCAGCTTGTCCAACACACTGCCAGTCTCCTGTCAAAGACCACGGGTTTATCCATAATGCATATGTGCAAAAAAACCCAAAGAAAGCTGCTGGCGTCGCAGCTTGCTCACCTCAAGCCATTGTTAATGGAATACAGACACGCCCATGAAAATGGAAAAAATTGCAGAATCCAATAAGTAGAGCCACAAGATGGGTCGCTTTCACATTCGTATATCCATCCATCCATTTTCTTCCGCTTATCCTTTCCAGGGTTGCGGGGAGGGCTGGAGCCTATCCCAGCTGTCACAGGGCGAGAGGCAGGCAGACACTCTGGTCAGGTCGCCAGCCTGTCGCAGGGCTAACACGGAGGGACAGACACTTCACAGTGGTATATTTTATGTCTAATTTTAGATGGGGCAAGCACTGTTGGCTTGCTTGACCTGACGGAATGCCACTGCTTAGACCTCAGGGGCTTAGAGAAGTTTCGCAGAAAGCATCTGGCTTGAGTGACCACAGTCATGCCTTCTCTGCGTTCACTGAAGCCTGCAGGAGCTAGCAGTGCTGCTACCATTAGCTACTGGCAATCATTGTGAGTCATAAGTCGAGCTTGCAAAATGCATTTAGTTAGTTATCAGTCTAGACAGCTTCTATATCGAGCACTGTTGTGTAACATTTAAAAGCCAAGTTAATTTAGTTACTGTTTGTTTCAACCAGCTCCTATCCTAAAACAAGCTAATTGACTAACAGTAAACATATTCTATCATTTTTATGTCTTTCTAATCACTTATTATTGAACACAGCAGACCTGACTTTGACAAGCTCATTTTTGAAACAATACCTCATTAGACTTCGACTGCTTCACATCTCTCTTGGGCCGTCTCATTTGCAGGCTTTATTTAAGCACAAACATGTCTTGTATCAGCCTTTGTTCCTTTCTCCATTCGACTTACCAGTTTGTCAGCTTTTTTTTTTCTCCCTGTAGTCTCACTTCTTCTATTTCCGCCTTCCTACTTCTGTCTGTATTTTCATTATTTCCCTGTCTCTGTCTGCTCCATTGCCTGCAGCAGCACAGAGAATAGCAGCAGTGGTAGAAAAGGTGAATGATAAAAAGAGCGTTGCACAGATTTCACACCTCTATATTTTCTCCAGATGTTTTGCCATATGTGACAGTTATGTGGGAGGTTACATATAAATTGATTAGGCCTACTCCTTCCCTTTCTCTCAAACACAATTCCAATTGCTATTTATCTAAATGAAACATGGAAGCACATAAGAGGAAAGCTAAAGGAGGGTTCCTGGAGGATTAAGTTTAGAGTTCTAAATCTGTATATGCATACACAAAACTTTATATAACCTGTGCATTTCTGTTCTTCCTATATCTAGCTGCGAGTTCATTAAAAATGAACATGGAAGAAATACTGACAAAAGAAAATCTGAAAGATGTATTTCTGTACTTGTATGTGCACGTGTCAGTCACTGAAAAACACAAGCCATACCTCAGTAAGATGGTATAAAAGTACAGTGATAAAATCTTAGATCCCACCAGATAAATACAGAGATTTTCAGCACAACTAGAGCACTTTCTAGTAATTTGGCACCTGTCAGTTTTTGCGCACCTCACTGAACTGCAAAATGTTCATAAAATTAAATGTGACATGGCTTTTCTGAAGCGCTACACAAAATCAATGAGGCGTCAGTTGGCCCATGCCTTACTGTTTATCTGTTTCCAATCAGTATTGCCATTGTACAGCTGTTTTGAAGTTAGCTTGTCAAAGTTCACAATTGTTTTTGTCTCTTTTTCTGTCTCTTGCGGTGAGTTGCAAGGAATGCAGGATTTCTTCTGAGTCCCAGTCTTATTGTGTTGTCCAGCATACTGTGTCACTGATGTCATTCTATAAAGTAGAAATCCTGGAGTTTTGTTTGTTTGTTTGTTTTTCATTCTGTAAAAATGTGTTTCTCAATATTGGCATGCTGCACAACACATGGCACATTATACTGCTCGAGTCAGTCATCAAAATGTGGTTACGCTGTGATTACAGTTCCCATAACGACCACTTCCGGCTGGCTCCAAAGGTGAGTCAGTCCCCATTGACTCCCATGTTAAAATGCTATGTTAAACCATGCTTACAAGCCTGGAGCAAAAGGGAGTTTTGGCCTCAATGCCTCATAGTAACCTGTATGGGAGGAGATGCGGATATAAGCTGGATACTGGAGATACGGGCATGGCGGCTTTGACGGAAAAGTGTGCTGACACACTGTCCCTAGATCAAGATCCCTCAATGGTTAATTTGCTCTATTTACTTTCAGTCTAACTTGGAAAAATATATTGGAATTTTTCAAATTTAATATATTACATTTATATATATGTATACATTTTTACAATGGCCGCACAGAGAACTAGGATAGAGCCCATAGAATTATACTGGACACTTTACTGGAATATACCTGATACTGAAATAAATTGTCCTAATACTTTGGGTAAATAAATAGCTGACATTTACAAGGTCATGGTGTAGCAATGCTGCCTTTGAATACAATAAGCCAGCTGGTGAACTGTGTACAGAGGTACTGAGCTCTAAGTTAACCTTGAACTTTACTTTCTAATACTTGCTGCAGTGAGACAGGCTTCCAGGCTTCCTTGGGAACATTTAAAAATGATAAAATGTTTGTTTACTCACATTGAACCATAATCTTCCAGATTATGTGACAAACTACACACACAAAACCCCTCAATTTTACCGTAAATGTAACACCTGTTCTCTATTATTGTTGAGTAAAGTGGACCATTATTCTGCAAACTAGATAGTCAAGGAGACATACACCCATAGATAAAACATTATCCCACTTTGTGTTATGGTTCCCCTGGTACTCCAGTAGCAAATCTGCTATCTCTCCCTCCCTCTCCCTCTTTTCTCTCTCCTCAGCAGTCTCTCTCTCTCTCTGTGAAATGTGTCCGTGTGTGATTAACTCTGCTTGCATCCTCCAAAGTGGGCGTGTCCATCCAAATTCCAGCCGGTACACCTGTTCCTCATCATACTCACCTGCAGCACTGAAGCACAGCTCTCCTTGTGATTCGCTGCTGGATTGTTTTAGTATATTGTAGTAGTATTGTTCTTGTTGTTCAACTTGTGTTTCTTGTGTTTACCTATAACTCGCCCTGCCAACTCATCTGAGCCTGTGTTTCCTCATCCTAAAACTGCTCCCTGAATCAGGTGGGTTTGCTTCAGGTGTTAGCCTGCCTCACATCCATCTGCAGTTCCCCTGGAGAGCTGAGTGAGTTGGGGGGGGCAAAGCCAGCTGTGAAACTGGGAATTTTGCCTGTGAAATGGATTTGATGGAGATATGGATTTGGACGTGATGAAGAAATGTTGGATGAGCCGACCTGGGAGATGAGCTGAGGGAATCTAGAAAGTCTTGCCACCTTCCTCGAAAAACACTTTGACCTGGTTAGATATCCAGTTGTATAAATTAACCATCTGTCTGTGAAATTGAACCTGTCTTCTGAGAGAGGCCCCTCTAAGTTCACTTTGCAATGCCCTTGTTTCATTAGTTACATTAAAAGTCACTGTCATTTAACGATCTCAGTGTGTCAGCGCTGAGTCTCTTGAAAAAAAAAGCCCTCATAACACTGTGTGGTATTTCAAAGTTAAAAAACAAAGTGTAATGCAAGACTGTAACTTAATAGTTTGTAATCAAGTTGGGGTGTATTAACTTTGAGATCTCAGCAGTAATGGTAACCATACTGGCAAATTAGGCATGCATTCTGATGAATGTTTAATATTTAAAGTGATCTGTATTCATTTAGTGGCCTGGATGGAAACCATTCATTTTCTTTTCAATAATGTGCATTTTAAGTTTGAATGAGATACTACAGAAATGAGTGCACAACGTCTTTTCTTTTATTAAACATTACAATATTAAAGTGCAATTGGATTTTTATGTAGTAAACTGCTTGTAACTACTGGAGCATGGTGATGGGTGTTATGTGAGTTGCAAGCATAATTAATTAGAGTAGCTAATTAGAATAAAATGAAGCACTCTCTTGAACAAAGGGTGGTATCATTTTGAAACACAAGGCATTATCCGCCTCCCGCATGCCTCCAAGACATGCAGACTGTTAAGTTTGATAATACAGATTTGTAACATGTTACGTTTAGCAGCAATGGGCTGATTAGCCAAGCTCTTTTATTTATTTTGAGATTTAGGGTCAGATTTACTCATGGCTTGCACAACCATGGAATCTTTGGTATGTTATCCTACCCAATTTTTGCACTCTAAAAGTATAAATTTACATGTAGTAAGGAGAGCTTAAAAATGCCAAAGGTTTACTAAGGTTTGTGGAAGGGAATGCAAATGGTGCCATTATTTAACACAAACAAAAATAGTGTAGACTAACTGGTCACTCATGGCTGTACCATAAGGGGAAACTAACCACAGAAGTGTTTTCAGTGCTGTAAAGTTGGAATTGTAACATGCTAGTCTATGTGAGCTGACTCCCTTTGGAGCCAGTCTCAAGTGGCACTGAAAAGGACTGGATTGGCTTCAGTTTTCAGCTGCGAAGGTTGCCTCTTGAAAAATGACTGACGAATGATTCTTCTGCTTGCTGTTAGTTAATGTCAGCTTATCCTCTAATGCAGGCAGTTTGCTAGCTGCCTAATGTAGCAGCTTCACATCTCTAGTTAGTTTGCTTTTGTGTTAATGTTGCTAGCAAAATATTTAAAGCCAGGTAAGTTGTCATTGTTTTCATTCTGTAGAGCTTGTGTTTGCTCAGTGTGTGTTTCTAATATCAGGGAGTAGTAAACTCCTGTGTGTAAAGTTAGCTAGAGTTTCTTATTTTTGATACTGTGTTGTTGAGGGGCATTTAGCCAAAGCACTCATCAGCAAGCATAAACATTATATTCTTTACTGTCCCCCAAAATCTCTCCTGGCTTCTTCACAGAGATTCTGTGCTGTTAAAGGCAAATACGTTTATAAGAGGCTGTGAACTGCACAACTGGCTGTCTTACTAGAATTAAGATTATGACGGGATCATTAATGACACATCCAAAGTCAATTTTCTCTATGACCCACATGGACTCTGAATAATTATATTTTGTTATATTCTGTAATCCTTTTCTTCTCATGTACTTTAGTGCTATCCCTGCCCTTTGTTCTTTCTCCCACCAGAGACCACCTGTGTCTTATCAGCTAAGCACCTTGCTATCTTTACCTCAGCAGTTTTCTTCCGGTTGCAAGATTGTCTTTGCATTTTTGAGTCTCCACTGTGGACATGGACACAAACACAAGTAAGGGCTATGAAGAGCCTTAGACAGCTAAACCACCCCGGACACTCTAACTTCTCCGTACTCCCATCAGGCTGGCGTTACGCTGCCTGAGGAAACAGACTGAAAGCTTGAAGAAGAGTTTTTATCCACAGGCCATTTGTTTGCTCGGTTCTGAGCCCTTAGCTGGACTGCTATGCACTATGTCAATTATTCTATTCTGCTTGAATTGCACTATACCATACCATGCACTTACACACAACCGCAATAACATGCTGATCGGTTCAAAATCATTCAAAATTAACAAGTAATGAAGAACAAATACACATACACAGCTTTCAGGTTTTCGCCGCTAGCGGGGAGGGGGCATTGCCTCTTCGAGCACCAAGACAGAAAAAGGAATTCTCTGCTCTTTACTCAAACAGGAAGTGGTTTCTCTCAGAGGATGTTCCCTCCACACACGGTTTTTATTCAGAACTTTCAAAGTAAGGGTCATGTGATGTATCATCCATGACTCCACACTAAATGCAGTTCAAAGCAGGTAATAAACATATAGAATGCATTCGCATGGCTTCACACAAAGATATCACTTTGACAACCAGTTCCTTCCTGGCTCCTTCCCAAGCTGGTGATCTGGTGATAAAGAAACTCAGGAATGTGAACGAGGCTTTTATGTGTGCTCTGTGAGAACTCAAACAATGAAGTAACATCTTCAGTGCCCTTCACTTAGAAGGGACACTAAATCTCCTTATTTGAGTAAGGAGAAACAACAGTATATAAAACAAGACGAAACATATACAAAAGATATGATAAAGTACAGAAAACATATTAATATACCTAACACATGCCCTTGTGTGAATACCAACAACTAGAATTATATAATTTTACCCTAGATAATTATATATTTTTTTATCTTGTGTGCCATGATGTTAACTCACATATTTTAATCTTATTTATATATTTTTACTACTTACTATTGGGTGCAGGTAAAAAAAAACAAAAAACATTTCACTGTGCATTGTATTGTGTATAACTGTGCGTGTGACAAATAAACCTTATCTTATCTTAACTGTGTCTGCATTGCTTTCAGTTTATTAAATGTATCCTATTCATCTTTTCAAGATTCATTTGAAACTGAGTTGCTTTCTCCTGCTTAGGTCCTATGTGAATGAGTAGGTTTTTATCAACAACAGATAGCCTTTATAGAAAAATTACAAGTTACAAATGTTGGTTGATTTTTTTTTTACTGCTATGGTCCTGTTAATCTTATTGTGGTGCCTGAAATACAGAAAGAGAGGACAGAAAAATGAATGCTAGCCAGAGTAAAATGTGAGCAGAGCAGCACTGAACTCTGTCAACATTGCCCCTGTTTATCTCTTCAAGGTTCATTTTACCATGAGGATGAGTCATTTGTTGCTATTGTCCCAGATGAATTGGACAATGAATGTAGTTTTTAATCATACAGAATTGCTGTACTTTTATTAGTATAGAACCTAACAAAAGCATATGAAATGCTTCACAAACCTAACTGCCCCATTGCCCTGAAAAGTAACAAGTTCTGTATTAATTCCATATGTCATCTTAGTGTGACTCCTCATTTTACTTATATAATGTAAAAGTTTTCTTAGAGGTGATTGGCTGAATATTTTCAAGGTCCCCTACCATCCATCATGCTGCACGTGGGAAGCATAATGTGTTAGAAAAAACTGCCGCTTCAGGCGCAATCAGGACATTTTCTGATAACTTTAAATTAGTGACAGATGTGCAAAATTATGATTGATAGACTGGTGCTGGCATATTGGGTGTCTCATTGTGCTACTTTGCTGCTTTAGGCTTCTGACTGTCAAAACCCATTCTGAATCTCGTTTAAGGTTAAGCTTCTACCATTTATTATTTACAGATGAGATGTTTTAAATTGCAGACCTAAAGGTGATTGGCTTAAAGACAGAGAAAAGGCTGATTTCAGACTTAGACTAGACGATGCCCTAAATACTTTATACAGATACAAATACAGAAAAAACCTGAATTGTTTCTTAACATTTTGGAAATCCAAAGCATAAATGCTGGTGGACCCTGCTTTGCCTCAGATTCTCCACTAATGGCTGACATGAGCTAAAACAATGCAGAAATTGATTTATCCGCTCATCCCAAATTATGTGGAATTTTGTGGTTTGAACTCCACAGTTCGGTAGATACTTCGACTTCATTTACCAATAATCAAACATTAGTGTTTATTACAGCTGATTTAGAGCTTTTATGCTAAATTACAGTTTTCAGTTACATGGTAAGTAGAGGGGGAAAAATCTCAGTTTTGAGAAAGACTAGGTCAAGAAAGCACACTTCTACAAGGTTACAAGAATTAACAAATCAAACATAGAAACATGGGACAAAAATGAATCTCATTCAAACAAAGAAGGGACTGCAGGTACATACAGTACAAACCCAATTCTGAAAGAGTTGGGACGCTGTGTAAAATGTAAATAAAAGGAGAAGGCAATTATATTTTTTTTCCACAGCAGAACATAGAAAACATATGAAATGCTTAACTAGAGAAATTTTAATATTTCATGAAAAATATTAGTTCATTTTCAATTTGATTGGATCAAAACAACTAAAAAAACAAAAAGCTTTGATGGGCAACAAAAAAGATTTGCTCCTTTCCTCGTGTCTTTATTTATTTATTTCTTTGGGATATTAGTGACACATGTTTCATATCATCAAACAAAATGAATATATTAGACAAATACAACCTGAGTAAATACAAAATACATTTTTTAAATGATTATTTAACTTATAAAGGGACAAAGCTATCCAAAACCTACCAGGCCCTGTGTGAAAAAGTAAAACCCTCCCCTTGTTAAATCGTGAATAAACTGTGATGTGTAACTACATTTTTTTGGAAAGCAGAGTCCAGTTTTATAAGCCGCATCCAGCCTGATTACAGCCAGACCTGCGGAATCAAGGAATGTGCCACAAAGTCAAGTAGTCAAAAAGATCTCAAATTACAGGAGCCTAAACTATACGTTGCATTTTCCCTGAATTTTGGAAAATTAATTTCACTTTCATCTGGCAGCAAACTAAAGTGATTCTCACGTCTCCTTTATTAGGCAAGGGGACAGTCTCAGAGCTGAACACACTGAGTAACCTTTAATGTTTCACTACATGTAATCTAAAGTTTCACAGCTCTAAGGTGCAGCTGTCATGCTACAGCAGCACCGAGAGCCCACACAGCAGTAATAGAAATATATTAATGTATTTATTTTACCCCTCAGCCTGTTTGTGATGATCCAATGTTCGAATTAAAGTTCTTTTTGAAGATTTAGATTGACTTTCTTATTTGCAGCACCAGGGTGGCATTTTACCGTCACATTTTTTAATCACCATTCTGTACAGAGGAAAAATGATGCCTCAAATGCCTCTTCTTATGTGATTGTGCACAGATCCTTAAGCAGAAGGCCTAGAAACAGAAAGCTTATGTTGTGGCTGTTGCTCAGGAGGTAAAACAGGTCATCTATTAATGGGAAGGGTGATGATTTGATCCCTGGCTGCTCCAGTCTGCGCGCCAAAGTATTCTCGAGTAAGATACTAAACTCTTAGTTGCTCCTGATGCATTCATCAAAGTGTCGATTTGTATGAATGTTAAATAGAAAGCAATTAGGTGTAGAAAAAAGTGCCTGTGTGAATGTGTGTGTGTGAATGGGTGAATGAGGCTTGTAGTATAAAGTGCTTTGAGCACTCCAGCAGAGTAGAAAAGTACTGTAAAAAAAGTGGTCCATTTAACATCAGAGTCATGATAGATGTTACTTCTGGGGGTTTAGGTTTTGTCAAGCCAGCTAGCACAAAGAAAGCCTGGCTGCATCAAACCTGCTTCATACTATACCCCTCTGGAATAGGGGTGTGCGATATATATCGTCTACGATAATATCATAATTGCTGTGTTAACAATGTGCGAGCTGACGTTATCGAGTATGCTAATGACTGGGAAAAAAACAACAAATTAAAACGCCTGCACCCCACAAATTCACAACTTCATGCTTTAGTAGCTGCGCGTGCACGTTGAGTGTCCGTATTGTGTGCTAGCTAAACAACGCGCTTAAAGCTAGAAATGAGTGAACACGTTGCACAAAAGTCTGACATTGCTCAAAAGATGGCAGTTTGCAGAATATGTAAGAAAGTGGTTGCGGAATGAGGAATATGAAAAGCTTCAGGAGCCCGCTGTTCAAGAACAATCTAAACCAGCTTAGGTGTGTGGCGCAAAACACACTCAACAAACTAATGTGTGACCATGTGTTACTGCATACAAATAACAATATTCTAAATATCAATGGGGAAAAACCTATGTCTGTGTCTGGTGCTGTAGACAGTGAACGGTTATCTATAGCCTTGCAGTGCTGTATGGTGAGGGGTTGTGTCTCACTCATTTGGAAGATAAATGACACTAACTGTGCTGTTGTCTTTCATTTCTGAAGTTGCTGTCAACTTAAACTTATTGCCAAATTCAAAGTCTCTATGCTGCAGTCTGAAATTGCCAGACAAGCCCAAGTTCCTTCTAATGTCTTCTTTAAGGACCTCTACTCTTCACTCAGTGGGCTGAGTTAACTTTGATGCACTGTCAACTCCAAGTACAACTCTTAGCATTGCAGCCATCTTTCTTTCACTCTGAAAAAACAAGATGCATTTCTTTAGGGAAAAAAATGTAATTACCACCAGTGTTGTATTGATTTTCTTTCAATTTGATGTCATATTTCTGAAATGAGAAACCTGTTACATTTTTATGATCTCTACAATTTTGTTTGTATTTCTTGTTTGTCAAAAAGGCTGGAGTCTACCCTCTCCTCCTTTCCTTTTCTCCTTCTGCTTTGAAATTCAATTTGTATGATATCCCTGTGTAATAATTTTGCCAATAACCCCTGGGGGTCTGGGGTATAATAATTTTTGACTACTTTTGATTTTACCTTTATATTTGTTTTACCTTGCCTGGTTTGGCATACTTCTTTGAGCATGACCTCACATGTGTGACTGTACAGTTATTTTTTTTCATTTTGACATATTACATATTTGACACATTGGACCTAAAATCACACTACACACTAAATATATGCTCCAAACATGCTAAAATCTCTCAAATCATTCAATTTTTTTAAAAAAAAGCCTGTCATGTCTGGCATTTTTCGCAATCGGAATGGTGATCCAAATGCACTGATGTACCAAACATATTTGCTTTTAGAAGAACAGCTCTATAAGTTTTCTATAGGCTATGCTTGTAAGTGTTTGTATTTTTATTTATTTATTTTTATTTGGTTATTTATGCCAGGTCTGACAGGCAACAAGGAAGGGGCAAGAAAAAGTGGAGGGAAAAAATGAAAAAAGGGGGGGGGAATAGAAGTATAGGGAAGAAAGGAAAACAAATAATCAAAGAAGAGTAGATATATACACACACACACACTCATACACCCATATACACACACATGCACATACACACAATTTTGTTGAAATCTTTCACATTTTTAAACTGGGTAACACTCTCTTTTTGCCACTGTCATTTCTACATTTCTACATCCTTTACAGTACCTGTTGCTCAGCAGCCAAATGTCATGTATTGTCATATAATTCTTGAAGTGATTCTGGCAAACTGTCAGGTGACTGAGAGGGAAAAATGGTGCTCTACTCTCATAATGCATAGTACAGGTGGGGCACTGCTGGCTTCAATTGTGGATATAGTTGGGTGGTGTAAGGAATATTTTGAGGACCTCAAAATCAGTCAGTGGGATTAACACTGACACGCCCTCTGTAGAGGAAGCTGAGTCTATTAGTGCCTTTAACCCAGCTCAGTCAGAGACTGACTGTTGTTTTCCTGACCCAGCCTAGCCAGAGCCCTGTGCAGCCCCAGTTTTCAGAGGACGCGGCTGTGTGCCGTGCACAGCCCAAGGTGGTGCCTCCTGAGTAACCTGTGCCTCAGTTGGAGCAGCCCCAGTCGTCAAATCTTGAGTGTCCCAGAGAGACTTCTACGGGCCCTGATGTGCAGCCTGAGCTTCCTGTATCCTCAGAGTCTCCAGTTCCGCTCCAGCTTTCTGAGAATCCAGCAGTGGGGTCCCACTCTGCCAGAGTACTGAATCTGAGTCAGTGGGTACCTCTGCCAGAGATTCCTGAACCCGAATCCATGGGTCCTGTGGCACCTGTCCATGAGCCCAAGTACAAAAGTTTGGTGCCATCTTGCTCCCAGAGTTTCCGCCTCCACTACTGGCCTTCTGTCGAGCCTCTTGAGTTCAGTCTCTTCCATCATCACTGATCACCTGAAAGACTCTTTCACCTCACCTGGCCTTCAGAGGGCTCCAGTCTCCTATGCCATAGTTTACCAGAGGGTCTCCAGAGAGCCTAGTCCGTTGCTGGCCTCTGGAGGGGTCCCGTCTCTTTCAACTCCACGTTGACTGAATTGTTACTTGAACTTGTAAATGTGTAGATGTTACACCCTGAAAAAGGGGCGGGGGGGATAAATTAATAAAGGTGCTCGGACGCAATGCTTCACTCTCAGCAGCTTCATTGAGAATGGGGCATCCAAAGCGCCCCCTTCCAGCAGCCGAAGGCATAACCAATCAATCACATCACATCAAAAAAAGGGCTCAACAAGTCGATCACAGATTGAAACATGACATGTATTCTTATGAGTTCCGCTGAGGCTTTTTACATCATGTATGAACTTACTCCTTTTCAAATGAATTATTTAATGTTTGACCATGGCTATTAAATTGCCGACGGAACATTGATTAATAATCAATACAATGATAAAATCAATGTATCACATAGAGAAGCTTTCCTTCTTTAGTTTCTTTAAAGTCTCCGGTTTGACGTGTTTACTTAAGAGATTTTGCTAACACAAACTTCATGTGAAATTCATAAAAAAATACATACTTTTATTAAATCGCCCTTCATATTTTTTGTAGTCCTCTTGTGAAAACCATGGATTGTACACTTATCTTTACCTATGGATTTATTCACAATATGAGTAGTAATTTGTTCATCAGAGGCATCCGGACTAAACACAGATGTCTTTTATGCATCTGTGACATGAAGTGAAATCATCGCTACTTTGAATGTTTTAGGAAAAACAAAAAGCCCTGTGTCAGCTGCATAGTTTTCATGAGACTCGTTATGTTTCAGAAACTGTAGTCATAGAAAATTATTCTTCTTTTGAACAAAACTATAGCAGTGTCCTATCCTGTAGACAGTGGTTTAAATAAAAAAATAAAAATAAATGCTTCCCTATCCATATCATTCCATCTCCATGGTTACCTGTTACATCATGTTCTTTCTCCTAATAATAACATCACACAAAACACAGTGAGATTAATATTTCATTCAAGCAGACAACGCCAACACTTCATTAAGATCATATATAAAAAAGGGACAACACTTTGTTACTCATTCACTGATACCAGGCCAAAACCGAGGTGGTGGTGGTGTCTGTGGGGTCCATCACACGGGTGGTTCAGGGCCCGGTGCTTTCTCCGCTCTGTGGAAAGGTGGTCAGGGTCACTGTGACACATCGAAATGCCTTCCTTGTTGCTGATGTTGATAGTCCAGGGTTCCGGCAGTGAGGGGATCACGCTCCAAACTGACACTGGCAAATACGATCCGTCATCCCTCCAGTTTTCAAATGCATTGCTGCTGGATAGAGAATGAAGCCTTTACAGTGTTGCTGCTGCTGCTGTTGCTGGTGGTGGTGGTCCTGCTTGTACAGAGCTCTGCTGCTCTGATGCCATTTTTTCCCCTGAGAATAAAAAAAAAAGTTGGTGTCTTTGTGGTGAAAAATATATAATCCTGTTCAGCAACCGACCCCGGGTTTTAAAGAGGGTGTTTGTGGTAGAGCCTTTCAGGGTCTGCATTGTATTGGCCTGTCTAAACAAAACGTGGTGTGAAATTTCAAACCTATGATCTAATGTCACATTTACACCTTCTTTAGTTTTTTGGAAAAACTAAGAAAAAGACTCTGGAATTGGCATTTTATAGCTGCAGTACAGAACATTCTGGATTTTTCAGGGTTTCACCCCAGATCTGGGAAGCGTTAGAGGTGCAGCAGAAGCATATGTGTTTGAGCTGAAAGAATCCGTGGATGTTGAACAGTCTTAGAAATCTGCAAGATAGTGTGACTCTGGTGAAAAGAAATAAAGTACATCAAATTCTTTACTGCTTTTCCCCTTACCATTGGTAGGAAAAGTAAAGTTGTATATCTACTGACTCAGGGTGTGATTCATGGTTTCCACAGCAGAAACTACTGTTTCCAGAGTTCTGAGGAGACCCAGCGGATGTTTTCAAAGTCCTATATCAAACCTCTAAATTCTT
Organism: Pterophyllum scalare; assembly: GCA_024447675.2. Taxonomy (NCBI): domain Eukaryota; kingdom Metazoa; phylum Chordata; class Actinopteri; order Cichliformes; family Cichlidae; genus Pterophyllum; species Pterophyllum scalare. The sequence continues at coordinate 2,717 of JAMQGT020010354.1, read as the reverse complement.
TGCAAGTTTACATTGAGAAATAATATTCTTAAACTATTTGACTCACATAAATTAGCTAGGACATCACTGTTTCTACAAGACTCAGGTCTTACACCCTGCTCTTTCCAACTGTTTAAATGACTTTCACATTTGAGAATAGGTTGTGTTTTAAGTGTATCTGTTGTACAGATTTCAGTTTGAACTACAACTGTCCACAATATAAACATTTAGACTGGGCATAAAAATATGAACTCGAGGAAACACGAGGTGTTGAGAAGAAGAAGATAAATTAAAGACAGTACAAGGCACAAACTTTAGTCTGCTTAAGCATAAGATCGGAGGCAGCAGCAGATCATTCATGGCTGCAGGATTGAGTGGTCTCTAAAAACAGGATTTTCATTACCTTTACAGTCGAGGCTACGACTGTGACGCTGAGCCTGGAACTTTAACAGGGCCCACAAGGTCACAGAGTGCCTGAGGTGCATTATTAGTATGTAGGCATTTATAATGAGAACTTATTAAAGAGGTGACACATTTAATTTCTTAAGAACATGCTGATGGAGTGATCTTTATCCCAAATTTCCCTTGTATATTGTCCTAGGAGGAAATTGGGGGCCAAGACATTACATGATAAATTAACACCTTAATGTGATTATTAGTCTTGTCTATTGTGAATGGGGGTTGTGTATAGAAGTATGGTTTATGGCTGTTCTATAATTTGACTTCTAAACAAAAGCTTTTTATCAGGGTGTACACTACAAGGACAGTTCACAGTTTATTGTGAACCATAAAAACACTAATTTCAACCTGTAAAGTTCCAAATGTATCCTTCTGTTCTCACTTTATTGAGTCACACTTCGGGGGAAAAAAATCTGTGGACTATGTGGTCAGAAAAGAATGATAAGAGACTGCCGCACTTCTGTTTTTGCCAAACTGACAGGTTTTGGATTGGATTTAATGATTTGATGTATTTTATATATTCACACTTGCTGGATTGTTGGGTTTTAACAATGTGCCATTTGACAAGTGATAATTTTACTATTTTACTAATTGTCATACTTTTGTGGGGATTTTTACGGTTTTCAATCTTGATGTTTGTAGTTAGAACAATAAATTAGAATTGCAATATGTATCTCACTGTGGACTAGGATAAGAAAAGGATAAGCGCCTGCAGCAATAATCCTTCTTGCAAAACTGACAGGTTTTCTTATGGTTACATAAACATCAAAGTATTCAGAAGTATTACTGTGCCAGTGTTAATTTATACAATGTAAACAACATCAATATTTCATTTTTTTAGAGTGCACACACTGTTATTAAAAGAAGAGTGATACCACGCAATAGTAAACATAGCCCTATGCCAACTTTTTTGAGATTTCTTCCTGCTATTAAAATTGCTTTTTCATTTGCAAAATATTTGATCCGAGCTTTCTGCAGTCCCAGGCAGCGAATGATTGAGCTCTCTTTCTTCTGAAGGTTATCGCGTGACCAGGACGCAACGTAGTAGAACGCTACTTTTAGTTCTAAGCAAGTCTTGGGTGCTCTGCAGAGAAGCCATCTATATGGGCAAATGTCATAACAGGTGATGTAATAGGATATTACATGGATAAGGAGAGAGATTACCCAGTATGGCCTTGTTAGTACAAACATATCAGTGCTGTTGTCTCCTTAGGGTTAATGAAAGGCAAGAAAGCAGATCATAAGTAGCATGTACGGTACAGCTTATTAGATATGAAATGTAAAGTGTACGTCACACAGCTTGCATGTAAATAGTGTCACTATAGTCATAAATTATTTTCAGACATGCACAGCAGCCTTAATTTTTCATAGATATCACCCAACAGAGGTGCATGTAAGAACCCAAAAGTTAGCTGGTCTTAAAGCTGTCAGTCAGTCCACTGCATTCACAATTTGTGAGTGAATGCACGCTCTATCCAGAAAGCTCCCTCACCTGAGACGGAACGGCTTCCGGTAGTGCAAACGTGTGTGACGCAGAATTTCTCGTTGCATTTGAGAATAGAAAACTGCTGAAAAAGCCCCAGTCTGATTCTATTGGAACTGTCCAAAATCTCCCCTGAAAATGGCTTTAGTGTTGATGTTTTCATTGTTGTTCTACACAATAGAAAATGATGAAAAAGAAAAATGTTACTCAACCCCTGGAACATAATTAACATTGCAGGACTTATCATTCTAAAACAGTGATGACATGATTACCTGTTGGCTGACCTAATCACAGGTCATTTTGCACACCGCTTAATACTTATGTTGATTTCTCTGTTTTCGTTTTCTTTTCTTTTTTAAAAGCATTTTCACACAGCTGCGCATTAAAAATGCAGCACACACGTTTGCACTACCGGAAGCGTTCCATCTACAGGTGAGGGAGCTTGATAGAGCGTGCATTCACTCACAAATTGTGAATGCAGTGGACTGACTGACCGCTTAAAGACCAGCTAACTTTTGGGTTCTTACATGCACCCCTGTTGGGTGATATCTATGAAAAATTAAGGCTGCTGTGCATGCTGAAAAATAATTTATGACTATAGTGACACTATTTACATGACTGTGTGACGTACACTTTACATTTCATATCTAATAAGCTGTACCATACATGCTAGTGATCTGCTTTTCTTGCCTTTAACCCTAGACTAACAGCACTGATATGTTTGTACTAACAAAAGGTGCTGATGATCACCTTCTTATCCATACTAATATCCACTATAATTGGCCTGTTATGACAT
>JAMQGT020010353.1:0-42602 GCA_024447675.2 Pterophyllum scalare | reverse complement strand
AAAAAAATCATTGCTAATTATTTTCAAGCAACACAAAGATCAATCCTTCATAACATAACATCATTCCACGTGTAGGTTCTGGGCTACGATATATTTCCTGGTAATGTTTTTAAGGCTCACATGCCTTTAGCATTTCTATTGGCTTTATGGATTTTACAGCATTGAAAAAAGAATAGGAGACCAATTCTGCTGTAACTGAGTTTACCTCATAACTCATCTGATTAGACTGGCAAAATATTCAATAGAACGCTTGTTAAAAATAATCTAGGAAGAAGCCATGCAATGTTGGAGCAAACTAGGCTTATTGTTGAGTCTGCAAACAGTACATCACTCGATGCGTAGTATAAGCTGTTCTATTTAAATCATATTTTTAAATTGTAAAAGAAAAATGAATCTATTCCTTCATTTATATTTTGATGGGATTTTCCAGAAAAAGACCAGGTATGGGTATTAACACTTCTTGAAAATGTGCACTTGTGTGCATTTATATGAACCGCACAGTCCCCCAGCCTGGATTTCTCTGAGGTGAAAGGTTCCAAATCCCTCTTCAGATGGGTCTGACTTCTCAGGCCCATTATGCCCCTTCACTGTGACAGCCTGGGAAGCTGAGAGGCAGTCCACGGAAGAACAAAGATAAAGGAGGAATTAAAGACGAAAACCAAACTCAACTTCAGCATTTGGTATAACTTACCCTGTCTTACACCTGAGCATTAGAACGATTCAGTTTGTATTCCTTCCTTAATGCCTTGTCTCCCATCGTCCTTAAAACTATAAAATGTCAGCAAATCATTCAGGGACAGGAGACAAAAGCTTTAGAGGACTTAGAGAACTGAATGATTCTTCAGTGATCCTGTCACATTATTATAGCTCAGTTATGAAATAAAAGACACATTTGTAAAAACAAATATAAATTGTGACTTTTGAAAACACATTTAACATACTTACCATCCAATATTTACATTATAAGCAACTTTTATGCTTTTTAAAAAAAATTTGTAACGCTGCCAACAGTTGTGTATTGACACTCTAACAACCACAGAATTTGGTCTCTGATAACACACTAAAACATTCATTCACCAAAAGTACATTTTATTGTAATTTTCCATTCTAATGGTATTATGGATGCACCGCAGTCCACTTCTCTTGCTGGAATAAGAGTATCCATTTCCGTAAGTTGACTGAACTGAGGACATCAGGGAAGTCTCTCCAAAGAAAACTGAGATTGACTGTTGAGAAACCTGGGACCCAACCCATCCCCTGAAGCTGTTGATCATAACACAAATGACAAATAATTGACTGGATGATGGATGATGAGATTAGATTTATGGGTTTAAACAAGGTCAAACATCTCACTCCCACCTGCTAAACCAGAACCCTGCTCCAACTGATGGAATCAGAGTCACGGTTATGTGCATGATAATTTTCCTATCCTTGGGAAGGTTGTTTAGGACTTGTGTAATATCCAGTAGGTGTTGGGTTTAATAGCTGAGCCTACCGGGTCAAAACATAAGGTCAGCGGAACAAGGAGATGGATCCATTTATTTCTACTAGGATTGAAGAAAAGGAAGTGATTATGTTATTGTCTATTGTTCTGTGATATTCCACAGCAAATGAAAGGCGATATTGACAGAAGTGCCCAGTGACCCTAAGCTGAATCCCCACTAGTTAAATTAATTAAGTGGATAATGATGCATGACAAGCCCAATTTAATATGATAGTCGCAAACTTGCATGACAAAACATGCATGAAAATTTGGCATCCGATTACATATCAAGGCTCTAATATTTCCCTCCTACCTGAACCATTCTTTTGCATTAATTAAAAAAGTTCACCCTGACGATGCTAGGTTTTTTTGTTATTTAGGGCTCTTACCATAGAGGTACATTGACACAGTATTATAGAAATAACAAACATTTGAAGCAAAACAACTATGGGCAATTTATGAATATATGTCTGAGGTCTAGTGAAAGGCCCTGAATGATTTTGCATTTTAAAATGTGAAGGGATATCTCCATTTTATTTATTTATAAAGGCAATTTTCATTGCTGATTTAGAACTCTCACTTAAACTTTGCAGTGTTTACCATAAATCCCCCTGTCTCTGATTAGATCAATCATTTGGTCGTGAACCCCACACTTGAGTCGCAAAATGAAGGCCACCTTCTCTTATATGGAGTATTTTTTTAAGACAAAATGGAGCTTGCAGTGCTGTTTACTTTGCTGTTAACTCATGGGGAATAAATTACCCACTTTAAAGGTTTCCAGCTTCACTATAGGTATGAAAAAAAGCAGACAAAGTTTACTATTTATAGAAGGTAAGTGGTTAACTTTTATATGCACTTTGGTAGTTTTTGCACAGTTCGTCTCCTTCATCCTCCATGGCTCGAGGACAGGAGAGCTGTTAACGGTTGAGCCAATAAAATTGTTATTGCTGCTATCTTTTACATGCTGTGAATGAGATGGGCCTCAAACAAACTACACACTGCAGTGGAAGAATGATTAACTCTTGTATTTATAATGTTCACTGTGTAAGGCAGCCAACCATATTTTCCAAGTGGTTGAATTTTATTAATAAGACATAAATTTCCTAAATCCTGCCAATACACTCGCTGTAAGTTGAAGGATGAGATGGCTAATGTGTCCCATTTTGTTTCTTTGGAAAAACTGGTCTCAAGTGAAAGATCACTTTTATCATATGGAATTAAAAAAAAAAAAAACAACCTTTTTTTTATTAGAAAAATAAAGTCTCAAGTCAAAAATGGGAGAACATCCACTTTACCATCTTTTTTTAATGGTTGTGTATCAGTGAATATGTTTTCAGCAATGTGCAAATAGTTATTTCTAATTAACTGAAATCAGCTGCAACCCTAAATAAGTTACTCAAATCAAAATTAGCAGAATGCAAGATTATGAAACCAGTGGCTGAAAACTGCTTCAGTATTTTTTGAACATTGCACAAGTTGCACATTTTCCATTCCACATAGGGTGAGAATCCTGTATTAGATAATATGTTATATTTCCTAAAAAAACAAACAAAACAAAAACAATACTACATTACAAAAAGGGCCTGTATTGCTAGAGTAAGCAAAACTAATGAAATGCACTTAATAGACTTACAGCAATCCATCCATATGGATACCGATATGTTATGTTTATGAGTACCGAGTGAATACTTTACCGAAGACAGGTCATTACTTAAGTACCCATTGCAAACACTTTGTTATTTATTTATATATTTTATAATAATTTATCTGAGTCCAAAATAAATCAATGCATATTTACAGAACATATGTTACTAGTTTTGGACAAGCTGCAAAGCCCAGTTCCATTAATAAATTGAGAATGTGAGGATTCATTACCGTATGGGTTTTAAGAGCATACCCATGCAAATGGCAAAGAAATGCAAATGCATAAGCATCATCAAGCAGAGTGCTTTAAACAGATTGCCACAAGGTAATCACAGGGCACAGAACAAACATTTCCACTGGACCATGCTGGTCTATCAATTCCAAAATCACGGTGTCCAATGTGCTTCAACATGGGCATACATTATGTCATGGAGTATCTATTTGATTTACTTGTTGATCTAGAGCTCGAGCCGTAAGGACTACATGGTTTCTCTGACAAATGGCATTTTAACTTCTAAGTGAAGATGTGAAATTGCTCTCCTTAATTGGCCTTTATGACTGCAGCACCAATTATTAATCAATGGGTGTCAAGGGAGCCAGGCCCTCTCTGTATTTAAAGCAATAAATTGCTGAATTATATTCATATTTATTCTAAGTAGGTCTTCATTGTAATTGGCATGTTATTAGGCAGAAGGCTTTTAGTCTGTATCAAAGTAATTCAATTAAAAAGTGAAATATAGATCTGTCTGGGATAAACAAACAAGCCAGCTGTAATATGACAGAAATGCGGTGAACAGTCTGGTTAAGTAGCTCATTATTTTTGCCCTTCCTTGAGGAAAATAGCTGCTTCAGGAGTGTAGAGCCTGTTTCCATTGCAGCAGCCGGGGACTATGGAAGCACCTCATCAATCCACTTATCCCAGTTCCGTTGGTTGGATAATCTGAGTGTCTGACACTAATGGTGAGGTTGCCTCAAGACTGAGAAAATATACAGAGGAGCCAGCTGAACCCCCTCCTCAGTTCTCTTCCTCTTCGCATCTTTAGACACATTCTCCTTTCTTCTCTTGCGCACACAAACACACACACATACACATTTGGACAAACATGTAGTGCATACTCTGTCTCACCAACTCTTTTCCAATGTTCAGTCAAGAGGGTAATCCTAAGCTCCTTTACTTATCTCAGGGAAGAATTTCCAGCATTAGTCATGATAAGACACAGGTCCTCACTGATAAAGCACAGGAAAAGCTCTCCAAAGCTAACTAAGGTGGAGATACTTATGGAATGCAGTTTCTGCAAGAAACTCACTGGATGTGGATGGAAGGCTAGTGTCTATATTACCCTAAAGAACATCATAGAATGTTAGCTCGCATGTTTTCACTGAAGAAATTATTCATTGTACATGAACTAAGGTTTAAATGCATCCCAGGATTGACAGTACACCGAGGTTTGAAGAATTTACACCTATAACTACTCAGAAGTACACATAGGCTTTATGACTGGTTAGCACCTAACTGTGATAGTGCCACATCATCACAGGCTTGTTGCCAAGCCATTATTTTAAAAAAATTAATTGCTTTCCCACTCGGCAATGTAGCTTCAGCCTAACAGACAACTCAGACATCATGATTCAAACTTGCAATATTAGGCAGTGATCAGCCGCCTGTCTGCTCAAACAGTGGCGTTTACTTTGGTAAGGAATTGCAATAAGTTATCTTTTGCTACACAGTGTTGAAGGGGTTTTACAGGTCAAAGTGATTTACACCTTTGGAGAGAGTCGAGCTTATGTGTGGGTGAGGCGGAGCTGTGGGAGGAGGGGGCTGTGGGATGTAAAGATTTATCATTTCTATGAACTTTTCACAGGCCTCATGCCTTACCCAGAAACAACAACACAGGTATTTAACCTGTTCCTTGTCAAGCCCTGCCTGGAAAACTTCCATTCTTCTTTAGGGAGTACATGGACATTTGTTTATTTTAAACTTTGGCTAATTGACCAAACTATCTTTACAATTTTCCAGTTGCAACAATATAAGTACATGACTGAAATGTACTTTCTGCTTCACAGAAACAGCATCTGATGAATGGTGTGGGTTCAAATGGAGGTTAGGGCCTACAAGCGTGGAGAAACTAAAACAGCCCCCCTCTGCATCTGCACCCTGGATCCTGCGTTAAAGAAAGTGGCTCTGTCACATTCATCTTAGAGGCAAACTTGCAAAGCAATTTGTTGAAGGTCAGCAGAATATGTGATAAAAGTGTAGTCTTGTTAAGCATCCATCAAAGGCTGATTCGGATTTTGAGCAAAGATGTAGTGACAAAAATACACAATAGGTTCAGGGTAATGGGTTTAGGCAGGGATATTGGTTTGGGTAATACAGTTAATAGGTCCTTGGATCTGGGGGCTCTTTTAGGCAGATATGAGAAGCATCACCGGCTGTCATATTCTCCGATGAGAGTATGCATTAGAGCAAACTCTATTTAGTAAAAGACAATTCAATTAGGGACTATTCAGAGACCCCGGATTATTTCCCTACGGGCATCCGCTCATTCGAGGCAATATTCAGATTTCATTGTGTTTTCAAAGTGGAGAAATGTCAACGGCTGGCTTCTGCAGTGGTCGGGGGGCTTGTATGGACATTTATATTTCAACGGTCAAACAAATGAAGACAAAATTTTCTCAATACAGCCCTAATATACAGTAGCAATATTTTATGGATTGAATGGCTGCATTTATCATATGACACACAGGGTTCGTGTCTTGGTTTGTGTTTATCCATGGCATAGAGAGTTTTCTGTCTTTCTGGATGCTGCATTAAGGATAAAATAAAACATCCAGGTAGCTTAATTATACTGCGGTGCTAATAATAACATTGCAGTTTAACATTCAGTAAAATAAAACATGACAACATATCAGCCATCTGAATTTGTTCATCAATATCTGCGCAAAGAAGATCTGAGTATTGAACAAGTGAGTTTATACTTCATGACATGTTAGGATTTTATACATCACATTTTATACAACACATATGCTGTACATACTGTATCAGGTGTGATCATTTGGTTGGAGATAATCTGTATCTTCAATCATCAGGCATGAAAATATCTTTCTATATCATACACACATATGTTACACATATCGCGTGTGTCAGCATATACTTCTACTTCTACATTCTACTATGACAGTACAAAAAGGCATATGTCTACAATATACACACATGTGTTACACATATCATCAGACGTTGAGACTACACCTGTCTTACATGAAACCAGAGACCCGTGCCTGCATCCAGGGGCTATGCGGCGCAGTGACAATGCAACTGGGTCACAGATAGTCGTAAATCCAACCTCCTAAGGTTATTACACAAGAAACTGAAATGCCGGCAAATCAATTCACATTTTGGCAGTGGGCTCATAAAGCGTCTTTACTAGCTCAACTAGATCCAATCAGCATGTTTCCTATGTAAACAGAGACGTACAGTATTTCATGCAAAGGGGCTTCCTGGAGATGACACTGCAGCGGGGATATGTTGCATAAACAAGCAGACCATTGTTGAACATTAGCAAATGTTAATCTAATCATTTCATTGTGTTCATTGGTGCCGGTAGGGGAGCCTGCTGTTTTGTTTTGACAGTTTCTAACTTTATTTTTACCAAATACTGACAGATCAGGGGGAGCATTGGAGACCTGACAACTTCTTGGAAAACATAAAACTTCACAATGTCGGTGCAATTAATGAAGCGCTTAAAGAGCTCTTCCTACAGCGATGAAAGGGCAGACAGTTTTAACAGTCGAAAAAAGCAAGAGAGATGTCTCAGTAGATTAATTCCTTGTAGTCACAACAGTGTTATTACCGGGAACAGCTCCAGGATTTTTATTTCACCATGAGGTTGTGTTGATGAAGTGCTCAGAGCTCAGGACATGAATCTGCCCGTGCAAAACAAGTTGGGCAGATTTTAACTGTGTACATTAGATATCTCCTGTGCCGACATATTGTATGACAAAAGACATGACATGATAGTGGCAGGCTACTAAGATTTATTTTGAAATCCAACCATATCACATAACTGCTTCGAGAACAGTAAACTAAGTTCCCGACTCCAGCTGACATTCACTTTAATCCACGCTGAATCATGTCCTTCCTGCAGCTCTGTCTCACAGATACTACAAAAATGCGACACGTGCATTTTAACATCAGGTCAAATAACATTCAGCATGGCTTTTTTTCCCCTTTATTTATTTATTTTTTGATATTGTACACATGGAAGTTTAATCATCATCAGCTAACTGCGACTGTCTGTCTGTGAGGTGTGTGGCGTTAAAATATGCTGGCACTTCCATTCTTAACTCTCAATGACAGAAGGACCTTGGTAATGAAGAGCAAATGTCCAGATTCACATGTAGAACAAAGGAGCCTGATATCAGCACAATGCTTAGCCAGTATTTCCACCACCACGGTTTGTCCCAGTGGGGTTAGCATTTCACCGTCAACTGATTGGCCGGTCACTGCCCTTCTTTCTGATTATATAGGCATTACTCTAAGTTGTCAGCGGGAAAGGGGAAGAACTTTGGCAGTGTCCTTTCTTTTCCACTTGCCACAAAGATCTTTGCTTTGCTGTGGCAAAGTTTGACTGAACCCTTTGTCTGGGGAAGTTGGGAAGAGAGAGGCAGAGAGAGAGAGAGAGAAGGAGAGAAGAAGGGGAAAAGGGGACACAACAGCGACCATATGTTCAATGTGACCCTCATTATTCTCAATTAGGGCAGCCATCCATGCAATGGTCTTGCTGATAACAGCCCATAACACCTTCAGTGGAATGAAGCACAATCTTCCAGTGGCACTGGATGAGGCAGGGTTTCAAGCAGTCATGTGAATTCCTAATGTGTGTGTGTGTCTGTGCTCTGTAAATTTCCTGTTGTTCCTCAAGTAAATGTTAGTAGAATATTTGAATTTCTATGTTTGACTGCAATTTGTGATCCTTGCTCATGTATGTGTAGAACACTTTTGAATGTGCTTGGTTTTCTATGTGAATATTTGAGGGACCCCTAGTGGTTGGCAAGCAGGCAGGGCCTGAGCTTCTGGAGCTTACAAGGGTTGTCCAGGGCCACAGCTCTAGTCCCCGGGATGTCTGCATGGGTAAGTTGATGGAGAGTAATGGGGTCACATTGAGCATATGATGTAAAGGCTAACCTCATGCCTACTGTTAATGACATTATGAATCTGGCCCCACAATTCCTCTTTGCCACTTAACATATAACAAGAACAATATTTAGACTGGTGGAGGATGGTTAGGGAGACGCATACTGGTCTAATCTCTTTGTTCCTCATCCCTTAGTCTCTGTCTTTCTCTGAAGTCATTATTAGAGCAAGGCTGAGCTGAAGGTGACCCACACAAGGAGTGAAGTCAGTAAGAGAGTTTTATAGGCTCAATTTGGTCTCATAATTGAAAATAAATGACATATTTGTCATACATATTTTGTGACCAAAAGTTCATGTGTTTGCAATAAACTGCATCTTATAAATAATATGAATGTCTTTTTTTTAAAGTTTACACTCAAAGTAAATGAACTTTCTTGCTAAGGTAGATAAATGAGACTCATGCTAGTCATCTGTGACCATTTCCCCTGGCCTTCTTCCAAAGCTCTTACTGTAACCCAAGGAAACTGTGACATCACTCATTACTCCTTCCACTGAATTAAAAATGGCCCAGGTGATTAAGTTCCCGATAAAGTGATGTGAGTCAGTGCAAGGCTGCGGCATTGAGCAGGCTCATTGATTAAAACCAAACAAGAGCCCTCAGCACTCCGCAGCGGCAGCAACAGCACAACTCACAGAAAGTGGTCCACATTATTTGTCTTTGATCTCATCATCCTTTGACTATTGTCTCTATTAGCCCAATTTTCTGCACCAGCTGATGTCAGTGTATGCTAGTCCTCACCATTACAATAGACAGCCAAAGTATTATGACTCCTCAGCCTGAATCTGATCAGCTCATACGGAGAGTTTTCCCACTTTTCTGTAAATGTGACTCATGAAACGATGCTGTCAGGCAAAATTAGGATGAGGAGTCATAATACTTTGGCTGTCTATTGTAATGGTGAGGACTAGCATACACTGACATCAGCTGGTGCAGAAAATTGGGCTAATAGAGACAATAGTCAAAGGATGATGAGATCAAAGACAAATAATGTGGACCACTTTCTGTGAGTTGTGCTGTTGCTGCCGCTGCGGAGTGCTGAGGGCTCTTGTTTGGTTTTAATCAATGAGCCTGCTCAATGCCGCAGCCTTGCACTGACTCACATCACTTTATCGGGAACTTAATCACCTGGGCCATTTTTAATTCAGTGGAAGGAGTAATGAGTGATGTCACAGTTTCCTTGGGTTACAGTAAGAGCTTTGGAAGAAGGCCAGGGGAAATGGTCACAGATGACTAGCATGAGTCTCATTTATCTACCTTAGCAAGAAAGTTCATTTACTTTGAGTGTAAACTTTAAAAAAAAGACATTCATATTATTTATAAGATGCAGTTTATTGCAAACACATGAACTTTTGGTCACAAAATATGTATGACAAATATGTCATTTATTTTCAATTATGAGACCAAATTGAGCCTATAAAACTCTCTTACTGACTTCACTCCTTGTGTGGGTCACCTTCAGCTCAGCCTTGCTCTAATAATGACTTCAGAGAAAGACAGAGACTAAGGGATGAGGAACAAAGAGATTAGACCAGTATGCGTCTCCCTAACCATCCTCCACCAGTCTAAATATTGTTCTTGTTATATGTTAAGTGGCAAAGAGGAATTGTGGGGCCAGATTCATAATGTCATTAACGGTTAGGCATGAGGTTAGCCTTTACATCATATGCTCAATGTGACCCCATTACTCTCCATCAACTTACCCATGCAGACATGCCGGGGACCTGAGCTGTGGCCCTGGACAACCCTTGTAAGCTTTCCAGAAGCTGGCAGGGCCTGCCTGCTTGCCCAACCACCTGAGGGGTCCCTCAAATATTCACATAGAAAACCAAGCACATTCAAAAGTGTTCTACACATACATGAGCAAGGATCCACAAATTGCATTCAACGTAAAATTTCATAATATGTCTGCTAACATTTACTTGAGGAACAACGGGAAATTTACAGACACGCACACACACACATAGGAATTCACATGACTGCTTGAAACCCTGCTTGTCCATCGTGCCACTGGAAGATTGTGCTTCATTCCACTGAAGGTGTTATGGGCTGTTATCAGCAAGACCATTCCATGGATGGCTGCCCTAATTGAGAATAATGAGGGTCACATTGAACATATGGTCGCTGTTGTGTCCCCTTTTCCCTTTCTTCTCTCCTTCTCTCTCTCTCTCTCTCTCTCTCTCCCAACTTCCCCAGACAAAGGGTTCAGTCAAACTTTGCCACAGCAAAGCAAAGATCTTTGTGGCAAGTGGAAAAAGAAAGGACACTGCCAAAGTTCTTCCCCTTTCCCGCTGACAACTTAGAGTAATGCCTATATAATCAGAAAGAAGGGCAGTGCAACCGGCCAATCAGTTGACGGTGAAATGCTAACCCCACTGGGACAAACCGTGGTGGTGGAAATACTGGCTAAGCATTGTGCTGATATCAGGCTCCTTTGTTCTACATGTGAATCTGGACATTTGCTCTTCATTACCAAGGTCCTTCTGTCATTGAGAGTTTAAGAATGGAAGTGCCAGCATATTTTAACGCCACACACCTCACAGACAGACAGTCGCAGTTAGCTGATGATGATTAAACTTCCATGTGTACAATATCAAAAAATAAATAAATAAAGGGGAAAAAAGCCATGCTGAATGTTATTTGACCTGATGTTAAAATGCACGTGTCGCATTTTTTGTAGTATCTGTGAGACAGAGCTGCAGGAAGGACATGATTCAGCGTGGATTAAAGTGAATGTCAGCTGGAGTCGGGAACTTAGTTTACTGTTCTCGAAGCAGTTATGTGATATGGTTGGATTTCAAAATAAATCTTAGTAGCCTGCCACTATCATGTCATGTCTTTTGTCATACAATATGTCGGCACAGGAGATATCTAATGTACACAGTTAAAATCTGCCCAACTTGTTTTGCACGGGCAGATTCATGTCCTGAGCTCTGAGCACTTCATCAACACAACCTCATGGTGAAATAAAAATCCTGGAGCTGTTCCCGGTAATAACACTGTTGTGACTACAAGGAATTAATCTACTGAGACATCTCTCTTGCTTTTTTCGACTGTTAAAACTGTCTGCCCTTTCATCGCTGTAGGAAGAGCTCTTTAAGCGCTTCATTAATTGCACCGACATTGTGAAGTTTTATGTTTTCCAAGAAGTTGTCAGGTCTCCAATGCTCCCCCTGATCTGTCAGTATTTGGTAAAATAAAGTTAGAAACTGTCAAAACAAAACAGCAGGCTCCCCTACCGGCACCAATGAACACAATGAAATGATTAGATTAACATTTGCTAATGTTCAACAATGGTCTGCTTGTTTATGCAACATATCCCCGCTGCAGTGTCATCTCCAGGAAGCCCCTTTGCATGAAATACTGTACGTCTCTGTTTACATAGGAAACATGCTGATTGGATCTAGTTGAGCTAGTAAAGACGCTTTATGAGCCCACTGCCAAAATGTGAATTGATTTGCCGGCATCTCAGTTTCTTGTGTAATAACCTTAGGAGGTTGGATTTACGACTATCTGTGACCCAGTTGCATTGTCACTGCGCCGCATAGCCCCTGGATGCAGGCACGGGTCTCTGGTTTCATGTAAGACAGGTGTAGTCTCAACGTCTGATGATATGTGTAACACATGTGTGTATATTGTAGACATATGCCTTTTTGTACTGTCATAGTAGAATGTAGAAGTAGAAGTATATGCTGACACACGCGATATGTGTAACATATGTGTGTATGATATAGAAAGATATTTTCATGCCTGATGATTGAAGATACAGATTATCTCCAACCAAATGATCACACCTGATACAGTATGTACAGCATATGTGTTGTATAAAATGTGATGTATAAAATCCTAACATGTCATGAAGTATAAACTCACTTGTTCAATACTCAGATCTTCTTTGCGCAGATATTGATGAACAAATTCAGATGGCTGATATGTTGTCATGTTTTATTTTACTGAATGTTAAACTGCAATGTTATTATTAGCACCGCAGTATAATTAAGCTACCTGGATGTTTTATTTTATCCTTAATGCAGCATCCAGAAAGACAGAAAACTCTCTATGCCATGGATAAACACAAACCAAGACACGAACCCTGTGTGTCATATGATAAATGCAGCCATTCAATCCATAAAATATTGCTACTGTATATTAGGGCTGTATTGAGAAAATTTTGTCTTCATTTGTTTGACCGTTGAAATATAAATGTCCATACAAGCCCCCCGACCACTGCAGAAGCCAGCCGTTGACATTTCTCCACTTTGAAAACACAATGAAATCTGAATATTGCCTCGAATGAGCGGATGCCCGTAGGGAAATAATCCGGGGTCTCTGAATAGTCCCTAATTGAATTGTCTTTTACTAAATAGAGTTTGCTCTAATGCATACTCTCATCGGAGAATATGACAGCCGGTGATGCTTCTCATATCTGCCTAAAAGAGCCCCCAGATCCAAGGACCTATTAACTGTATTACCCAAACCAATATCCCTGCCTAAACCCATTACCCTGAACCTATTGTGTATTTTTGTCACTACATCTTTGCTCAAAATCCGAATCAGCCTTTGATGGATGCTTAACAAGACTACACTTTTATCACATATTCTGCTGACCTTCAACAAATTGCTTTGCAAGTTTGCCTCTAAGATGAATGTGACAGAGCCACTTTCTTTAACGCAGGATCCAGGGTGCAGATGCAGAGGGGGGCTGTTTTAGTTTCTCCACGCTTGTAGGCCCTAACCTCCATTTGAACCCACACCATTCATCAGATGCTGTTTCTGTGAAGCAGAAAGTACATTTCAGTCATGTACTTATATTGTTGCAACTGGAAAATTGTAAAGATAGTTTGGTCAATTAGCCAAAGTTTAAAATAAACAAATGTCCATGTACTCCCTGAAGAAGAATGGAAGTTTTCCAGGCAGGGCTTGACAAGGAACAGGTTAAATACCTGTGTTGTTGTTTCTGGGTAAGGCATGAGGCCTGTGAAAAGTTCATAGAAATGATAAATCTTTACATCCCACAGCCCCCTCCTCCCACAGCTCCGCCTCACCCACACATAAGCTCGACTCTCTCCAAAGGTGTAAATCACTTTGACCTGTAAAACCCCTTCAACACTGTGTAGCAAAAGATAACTTATTGCAATTCCTTACCAAAGTAAACGCCACTGTTTGAGCAGACAGGCGGCTGATCACTGCCTAATATTGCAAGTTTGAATCATGATGTCTGAGTTGTCTGTTAGGCTGAAGCTACATTGCCGAGTGGGAAAGCAATTAATTTTTTTAAAATAATGGCTTGGCAACAAGCCTGTGATGATGTGGCACTATCACAGTTAGGTGCTAACCAGTCATAAAGCCTATGTGTACTTCTGAGTAGTTATAGGTGTAAATTCTTCAAACCTCGGTGTACTGTCAATCCTGGGATGCATTTAAACCTTAGTTCATGTACAATGAATAATTTCTTCAGTGAAAACATGCGAGCTAACATTCTATGATGTTCTTTAGGGTAATATAGACACTAGCCTTCCATCCACATCCAGTGAGTTTCTTGCAGAAACTGCATTCCATAAGTATCTCCACCTTAGTTAGCTTTGGAGAGCTTTTCCTGTGCTTTATCAGTGAGGACCTGTGTCTTATCATGACTAATGCTGGAAATTCTTCCCTGAGATAAGTAAAGGAGCTTAGGATTACCCTCTTGACTGAACATTGGAAAAGAGTTGGTGAGACAGAGTATGCACTACATGTTTGTCCAAATGTGTATGTGTGTGTGTTTGTGTGCGCAAGAGAAGAAAGGAGAATGTGTCTAAAGATGCGAGAGGAAGAGAACTGAGGAGGGGGTTCAGCTGGCTCCTCTGTATATTTTCTCAGTCTTGAGGCAACCTCACCATTAGTGTCAGACACTCAGATTATCCAACCAACGGAACTGGGATAAGTGGATTGATGAGGTGCTTCCATAGTCCCCGGCTGCTGCAATGGAAACAGGCTCTACACTCCTGAAGCAGCTATTTTCCTCAAGGAAGGGCAAAAATAATGAGCTACTTAACCAGACTGTTCACCGCATTTCTGTCATATTACAGCTGGCTTGTTTGTTTATCCCAGACAGATCTATATTTCACTTTTTAATTGAATTACTTTGATACAGACTAAAAGCCTTCTGCCTAATAACATGCCAATTACAATGAAGACCTACTTAGAATAAATATGAATATAATTCAGCAATTTATTGCTTTAAATACAGAGAGGGCCTGGCTCCCTTGACACCCATTGATTAATAATTGGTGCTGCAGTCATAAAGGCCAATTAAGGAGAGCAATTTCACATCTTCACTTAGAAGTTAAAATGCCATTTGTCAGAGAAACCATGTAGTCCTTACGGCTCGAGCTCTAGATCAACAAGTAAATCAAATAGATACTCCATGACATAATGTATGCCCATGTTGAAGACATTGGACACCGTGATTTTGGAATTGATAGACCAGCATGGTCCAGTGGAAATGTTTGTTCTGTGCCCTGTGATTACCTTGTGGCAATCTGTTTAAAGCACTCTGCTTGATGATGCTTATGCATTTGCATTTCTTTGCCATTTGCATGGGTATGCTCTTAAAACCCATACGGTAATGAATCCTCACATTCTCAATTTATTAATGGAACTGGGCTTTGCAGCTTGTCCAAAACTAGTAACATATGTTCTGTAAATATGCATTGATTTATTTTGGACTCAGATAAATTATTATAAAATATATAAATAAATAGCAAAGTGCTTTTCGCAATGGGTACTTAAGTAATGACACTTGTTTCTGTCCGTACATCACTCGGTACTCATAAACATAGCATACTCGGTATCCATATGGATGGATTGCTGTAAGTCTATTAAGTGCATTTCATTAGTTTTGCTTACTCTAGCAATACAGGCCCTTTTTGTAATGTAGTATTGTTTTTGTTTTGTTTGTTTTTTTTAGGAAATATAACATATTATCTAATACAGGATTCTCACCCTATGTGGAATGGAAAATGTGCAACTTGTGCAATGTTCAAAAAATACTGAAGCAGTTTTCAGCCACTGGTTTCATAATCTTGCATTCTGCTAATTTTGATTTGAGTAACTTATTTAGGGTTGCAGCTGATTTCAGTTAATTAGAAATAACTATTTGCACATTGCTGAAAACATATTCACTGATACACAACCATTAAAAAAAGATGGTAAAGTGGATGTTCTCCCATTTTTGACTTGAGACTTTATTTTTCTAATAAAAAAAAGGTTGTTTTTTTTTTTTTTAATTCCATATGATAAAAGTGATCTTTCACTTGAGACCAGTTTTTCCAAAGAAACAAAATGGGACACATTAGCCATCTCATCCTTCAACTTACAGCGAGTGTATTGGCAGGATTTAGGAAATTTATGTCTTATTAATAAAATTCAACCATTTGGAAAATATGGTTGGCTGCCTTACACAGTGAACATTATAAATACAAGAGTTAATCATTCTTCCACTGCAGTGTGTAGTTTGTTTGAGGCCCATCTCATTCACAGCATGTAAAAGATAGCAGCAATAACAATTTTATTGGCTCAACCGTTAACAGCTCTCCTGTCCTCGAGCCATGGAGGATGAAGGAGACGAACTGTGCAAAAACTACCAAAGTGCATATAAAAGTTAACCACTTACCTTCTATAAATAGTAAACTTTGTCTGCTTTTTTTCATACCTATAGTGAAGCTGGAAACCTTTAAAGTGGGTAATTTATTCCCCATGAGTTAACAGCAAAGTAAACAGCACTGCAAGCTCCATTTTGTCTTAAAAAAATACTCCATATAAGAGAAGGTGGCCTTCATTTTGTGACTCAAGTGTGGGGTTCACGACCAAATGATTGATCTAATCAGAGACAGGGGATTTATGGTAAACACTGCAAAGTTTAAGTGAGAGTTCTAAATCAGCAATGAAAATTGCCTTTATAAATAAATAAAATGGAGATATCCCTTCACATTTTAAAATGCAAAATCATTCAGGGCCTTTCACTAGACCTCAGACATATATTCATAAATTGCCCATAGTTGTTTTGCTTCAAATGTTTGTTTTTTCTATAATACTGTGTCAATGTACCTCTATGGTAAGAGCCCTAAATAACAAAAAAACCTAGCATCGTCAGGGTGAACTTTTTTAATTAATGTGAATAGTTGGTGGAGGGAAATATTAGAGCCTTGATATGAAATCAAATTTAAATTTTCATGCATGTTTTGTCATGCAAGTTTGCGACTATCATATTAAATTGGGCTTGTCATGCATCATTATCCACTTAATTAATTTAACTAGTGGGGATTCAGCTTAGGGTCACTGGGCACTTCTGTCAATATCGCCTTTCATTTGCTGTGGAATATCACAGAACAATAGACAATAACATAATCACTTCCTTTTCTTCAATCCTAGTAGAAATAAATGGATCCATCTCCTTGTTCCGCTGACCTTATGTTTTGACCCGGTAGGCTCAGCTATTAAACCCAACACCTACTGGATATTACACAAGTCCTAAACAACCTTCCCAAGGATAGGAAAATTATCATGCACATAACCGTGACTCTGATTCCATCAGTTGGAGCAGGGTTCTGGTTTAGCAGGTGGGAGTGAGATGTTTGACCTTGTTTAAACCCATAAATCTAATCTCATCATCCATCATCCAGTCAATTATTTGTCATTTGTGTTATGATCAACGGCTTCAGGGGATGGGTTGGGTCCCAGGTTTCTCAACAGTCAATCTCAGTTTTCTCTTTGGAGACTTCCCTGATGTCCTCAGTTCAGTCAACTTACGGACATGAGATACTCTTATTCCAGCAAGAGAAGTGGACTGCGGTGCATCCATAATACCATTAGAATGGAAAATTACAATAAAATGTACCTTTTGGTGAATGAATGTTTTAGTGTGTTATCAGAGACCAAATTCAGTGGTTGTTAGAGTGTCAATACACAACTGTTGGCAGCGTTACAAATTTTTTTAAAAAAGCATAAAATTTGCTTATAATCTAAATATTGGATGGTAAGTATGTTAAATGTGTTTTCAAAAGTCACAATTTATATTTGTTTTTACAAATGTGTCTTTTATTTCATAACTGAGCTATAATAATGTGACAGGATCACTGAAGAATTATTCAGTTTTCTAAGTCCTCTAAAACTTTTGTCTCCTGTCCCTGAATGATTTGCTGACATTTTATAGTTTTAAGGACGATGGGAAACAAGGTATTAAGGAAGGAATACAAACTGAATCGTTCTA
The DNA here is from genome assembly GCA_024447675.2 of Pterophyllum scalare. Taxonomy (NCBI): domain Eukaryota; kingdom Metazoa; phylum Chordata; class Actinopteri; order Cichliformes; family Cichlidae; genus Pterophyllum; species Pterophyllum scalare. The sequence continues at coordinate 25,036 of JAMQGT020010353.1, read as the reverse complement.
ATGCTCAGGTGTAAGACAGGGTAAGTTATACAAATGCTGAAGTTGAGTTTGGTTTTCGTCTTTAATTCCTCCTTTATCTTTGTTCTTCCGTGGACTGCCTCTCAGCTTCCAGGCTGTCACAGTGAAGGGGCATAATGGGCCTGAGAAGATCAACCCATCTAAAGAGGGATTTGGAACCTTTCACCTCAGAGAAATCCAGGCTGGGGAAGCTCTGCGGTTCATAAATGCACACAAGTGCACATTTTCAAGAAGTGTTAATACCCATACCTGGTCTTTTCTGGAAAATCCCATCAAAATATAAATGAAGGAATAGATTCATTTTTCTTTTACAATTTAAAAATATGATTTAAATAGAACAGCTTATACTCCATTGAGTGATGTACTGTTTGCAGACTCAACAATAAGCCTAGTTTGCTTAACATTGCATGGCTTCTTATTAGATTATTTTTAACAAGCGTTCTATTGAATATTTTGCCAGTCTAATCAGATGAGTTATGATAAACTCAGTTACAGCAGAATTGGTCTCCTATTCTTTTTCAATGCTGTAAAATCCATAAAGCCAATAGAAATGCTAAAGGCATGTGAGCCTTAAAAACATTACCAGAAATATATCGTAGCCCAGAACCTACATGTGGAATGATGTTATGTTATGAAGGATTGATCTTTGTGTTGCTTGAAATAATTAGCAATGATTTTTTTTTTTTGGGGTGCATGCATTGTGTGGGCTTGCATTTGTGTTTGTGCCATTTTCTCCAGCTAGCATGGATTTGTTTATGTTTTCCTATTTGCCAGATGGGTTTTGATTGAAAGTCTTAACTACAAAGATACTGCTGGACATATAATATCAATAATAGTCATTTTAATTTGAGATTGAATAAACACATTCTCTGTGCCTTCTCAGAAACTGTACAGTATACAACAAAATCTACTTTATTTGATTGTCACATGCATTATATAAACAGTCTAAACAAACTAATATATACCTTTACTTTATATAAAATACACTCACATGAATGTGAGGATGATGTTCTTTATGAATGCCTATTCCAGCTTGAGCTAGAGGATAAACACAGTATGTGTCATGTACTCGGTAATTTACAAGACCTCATTGTGCCACAGAGTTTATCCACAATAATTTCAAATTCTGCAAAATCATGCTTAAGTGGGAAGGAAATGCTAGACACATACAGGGGTGTATTTTTAGGTGTGTGTATTTGATTAAAGCATAAGAAGCTATGATACTGACAACCATTAATCGCTATATACTAATTAACAAAAGTTTCTTTCATGTTCTGCTCAAAGATGTTAGAAAGTGAACTCCCTTGTCATTTGTTTAGATTTCCAATGCAAAGGACAAACAAATGCTAATAAGGTCTGTCCCTTTTCAAAGAGAACATATTCCACAGATCCCTATTAGGTATAAGGGCCATTTGGTGACGCTGGGCTGTATATATTAAGAGAAAATATGCTTAATTATTTGCTTACCTATTCTTAGTCAACATGCTTTCATTAGTTTCAAGATCAAAATGAAAAATTTTAATGTTTACAGTTCGGGGGCAAAAATCATTTATTCTGACAGGTAGTAGCACTATGTTAGTGATAACATAACTGATATTGTATGATCGTCAGTCATGAGTGAGTAGTACACATATACCTAAATAAATCTGATCTCCCTGTGTCCGACGCAATAAGTTGGGGAAATGCATTTATGAAATAAGCCCTGATTTGTTGGCTGCATTTGGCAGATAGCCAAAGGCAACAAAGCAACATAAGCAAAGGTTGTAATGTTGTTTACTGAGACTGAATCAAATAAGAAATGACAAACCACACTGTCTGATTCTAAAAATTACACTGAGCATTACTGTTAAATTGTCTTTATTGTTTGCTGGAGTTCCTTCTTTGTCATTGGGACTTTTTTTTTTTTATCCTTTCTTTTTAAGTGGGGGGGGGCAGTAAAGTGGCTGCTGATGGCCCAAAGCATTTTTGCTTTTGGTGCCAATTCAAGGCAGATGAAGAAAAGATAATTTGGCCAGGTTCATAATTTAGAAATCGTGGTAGAAATACATTAGTATACAAATGGCTGTGCTGCTGTAGTGTAAAATGATTCACAAGTTGTTCGTGTCATAATTGCAGCTTTTCTCGTGTCAGAGTTGTCATTTCCCTCTAAGCGTTGTGGAAACATCTTGTGTTTTTGAAAAGCTAACTGGGTTATGAGATACAATGTGAAGAACATGAGATTTAACCCTGGCACTAACACAGTATCAGCCAGGCTTTGGTAAGAACAACAATAGCGGGGCCTCCACAATATCAAATTTTAGAATCAGGAGTTTATGAGCAAAGCTTTCACTGGACAAGAGGACCTCGGGGCCTTATAGCCCGAAGAAAGGCAATTACTTGTGTTGGTATTATTGTGTGATGGATCCTATTTGTTGGTGACCTGTGAAACATGGAGTACAATATACCATGTCTCTGAGAGCTACTGGATATACTGGTAAAGCAGTGTTTTTGTGAAATTTATGTAATCATAGTGCAGTTTGGGTGAAAAAAAAAAAACAGAATTGAAAAGTGCTAAAATAGATATGAAGCAAGAATCAATAAGCTACAATATAAAGTTGGCAGACATAGTAGTATGCAGTTTAATTTTAGTTTTATCATCTGATGACATAAACTGCAGTGTGGAATTTCGTATGTATAACCTGTAAACAACACACACTTCACATAACTCATAGGAAGCTGACTGCATGTCAAAAGATTTATTTGTTCCTAAACACTGTAATAAGAGCAGATTATGAAACAAAGTGTTGAAATAATATTTATCTTTTTACAATGTGAAAATGACTCTGGCAAAAACACTCTTTATGACTGAATTCCAGTGAAATCATGACACAAGTGAAAGCCTTACTCTTAGCCTTGTGTACCCTGTTTGGAAAACTTAAGAAACTGTTTTAGTTTATATCTATTATCCATCTGGCCCTTATGCAGAGTTTCGAGCCGATTATTGTAGGTGATTTTAATGTTCATGTAGATGCTGATCACAGCAGCCCCGACATTGCATTTAATTCACTATTAGGCCCCGTTTACATGAGAACGTTTTCAGATCAAAACAGTGAAGTTTTGATGGGTTTCGGCCTCCTGTTTACATGAGAACGGTGTGGAAACATTACTTTATGAAAACGGGTTCCAGAGTGGAACGTTTTTGAAACGCTGCAGTCTCCATTGCCATGTAAACAGGTGAAAACACTTGTTTTTAAAAATGGGGGTACTCGTGGTTGCGACTCCTATATGCACACTGCCAACATTGTCTGGCAATGGGAACTACAGTGTTTTCAATGTCTTGCATTTCCGTGTGAACGGAGATCGTTTTTGAAACATTTCCGTCTGAACGTGTTACTTTTCAAAAACGGTAAAAGGACACCTCTTCCACTGGAGACATTCCCATGTAAACGGGGCCTTAGACTCAGTTGGCGTTTTTTCAAAGTGTAAATGAACCACATTATTGTTTTAATCACACTCTTCAGGGTGTCCTGACATAACGGCACAGAAACTGAACATTTAACAGTATTTCCTGAAAACACCTCCTTTGTCTGACCATTTTTCACGACATTTAAATGTACAATAATAAACTACACAGAACTGGGGAATAAATGTCATAGTATGTGTCTTTCTAAATGTGCTGTTACTGTTATCTTCAATGACATGTGCCAACACAATGCAGAGCAGCTACCTAAACCTTAGTGTCACATTCTCACTGCATACAACTCTGGATGCTGTGGCTCTTCTGAAACAGAAAGTATCAAATAGGAGATGCTTGATTCCCTTGTAGAACTAACAAACACGCACCTTAAAGCAGATAACTTGTAACCTGGAGAGGTGTTTTACTTGTTTTGAAGACCTCTATTTTGCATGGAAAAATTGTTTGTTGCTTTTTAAAAATCTAGGGCATCTTACTAATAATTACTGATAGAGAAAAACAGGAACCACAGGCTGCTTTTCAGCACTGTAGCCAGGGTGACAAACTCTATTGAGCTAAGTATTCCTGTAGCTTTAAGTAGTCATGACTTAATGAATTTCTTCACAATGTCTACTTGTGACTTCATGCAAAACTTAGGCCCCGTTTATATGATAATGATCCAGTGGAAACGGTGTCGCTTTACCGTTTTCGTTTTCGAAAAGTAACGAGTTCAGACGGAAACATTTTAAAAACGAACTCAGAACACAGAAACGCAAGACATTGAAAAGGCTGTAGTTCCTATTGCCAGGAGTTGCAACCATAGTGCGCATGTGCCAGTAACCCCGCCCCTTCTGTGTTTCGGCCCGTTTATACAGAAACGGAGAACAGAACGTTTCGAAAACGCACCGTTTTCAAAAGGTACGATTTTCATGTGGTTAAAATGGAAGGCTGAAATGCATCAAAACTTTATTGTTTTCACCTGAGAATGTTCTCATGTGAACGGGGCCTTAGTTTCGCTTAACAACCTCATAAATATGCTGTCTAACCAGATAATTGCTCCGGGTGGATATGTCCTTCAAAGTCAATATGTAGAACTGCTTTTTTCATTTGCACAGTGTTGCTAAAATTATTTCTAGGCTGGACTACTGTAATTCATTACTATCAGGTTGTTCTAAAAGTTCCCTGAAAATTCTTCAGTGTAAATCTGCGATTCCTGTTATTACTCACACTCAAGAGATAGATCATATTTCTACCATATTAGCTTCTCTTTATTGGCTCCTCACATAAAAAGTCTTGAATGATCAGGCCCCATCATATATTAATATAACGCCGAATGTGTCGTCTTCAAAAGTGTCGCCGTTTGCGGACTTCCAGCAACAATTACTGTAATAGCCCTATGCTGGGTGTGAAGCGCAATTTCTCAGCTTTGAGAAACCATTTGAATTTTTCCGATAGGACAAACGGTCGCGTAATTACGGTAATTCAAAGTTCCTTTGATCAGCCGCTTTAGCGGCTACGTGCTCGGTGTTAACCAGCTGTTCACGGCTAGTAGGGGGAGGTAAGGGGTGCTTCAGCGGCGATCGCCCGATGTTATGGAGTTAGGAGCATATGAAGTGTTTTTAAGAGAGTGAGAAAGGTTTATAGGAATGCGGGAAGGGTTTATAAAGCCTTAAAATATATATAAATTTAAAAAAAAAAAGGATTTTCACCTATGGCGGGGGTCTCTGGAAAGTAACCCCCGCCATAGATGAGGGATCACTGTCTACACCATTTAATCATTAGTAATTTTTCAATTCTGGCACACTCTCTCTCCACAGTTTGTCTTTTTTTTTCCCCCTCTGCTTTTTTCTCTTTCCCCTCACCTACTAATCGCTGGCAGCAGATGGCTGCATCTCCCTGAGCTTTCTTCTTGTTAAAAGGGAGTTTTTCTTTCCCACCGTCACCAAGTGCTTGCTCACAGGGGGGTCGTCTGTTTGTTGAGCTTTCCTTTCTAATATTGTAGTGTCTTTACCATAGGATATAATGCGCCTAGAGGTGACTGTTGTTTATTGGCGCTATATAAATAAACCTGAATTGAAGTGAGTTGAGTTGATTCGGTTTTAGCAGATCTTTAATTAAACATAACAATCTTTAATTAAACATAATATTTTGGCCAATTAAATAATGAAAAATGGAGAACAGTAATACATTTCTGATCCCTGATATGGAGATATCAAATGGTCCAGGAAATCAATAGTCACATTTGTTTAATAATGTTACAGGAAGTTCAAGGTGGAGATGTGGAGCAGATGGAGGCAATATGAAAACTGAGCAACAGCTGAAACAAACGAGAGACATCTTGCCAGAGAGCTGCCATCACTTTTCAACGCACCGGATCAGGCAAGACAAGGGCAACCCCACAGGGGGCCTAATGCTCACTCCGATCTTGAACCTTTCATTTCTTTTCATAACAAAGCAGGGAGTGTTGGTCTCTGTCATGCAGACGCTTGTTTATTCCACTGTAATATAAGCCACAGCACTTAGTAAAGAGTCCACTGGAACTGTTTAGCATGGTAATATATACCGCTCAAAAAACATTAAGGAAATACATAAATAACACATCAGATCTTGATGAATGAAACATTCAAACTGAAAATATTTACTGTAACACATTGTGTGCGTGTGTAATTTGTTGAGAACAAATAATGTAACTGCAGTCATTAGAAACCAAAAACCATCAATGCTTTCAGGGTTGGATTCAAAATCACACCAAAAATCAATGTAAAAAGCTGTTCAAGTGGTACCCTAATTTTTTTTCGAGCAGTGATACCATTATTTACAGCGCTGCCTGTGGTGCAGGAAAAACATATTCAGCCATTATTTAAAGCCATTGTATTTCTGAAACAATAATTCATGATCTACATGTTGTCTGGAGATTTCTGCTAAAGCAGACAAGTGCATTCTTTACTCTGTCACATGTTTTACACCACCTTTTCCCTGACCACCCCACCCGATCTCATCCAGGGCCATCTCTGTCATTGTACAGTATATGTAATATGTCTCAACAGAGCACCTGGGGAACTGACCATGCTAACACCTGGGACACACAAACACACACGCACAGATTCTCCCATCAGGTCCTGTTGGATAGAATAACACCCCGTGGAGCTGCTCCAATACCACCTGGGTCCCCCTCTCTCTCAGTCTTTCTCTCTTTTCCTGCACCATCCCACAGCAACATGGTCATGTCACTGCCAATCAGGCCTTCCTGTCACTGTACTCTGGTGCACGTGTATGTAAGGCAATTGCACTGCCTCACCCCTGGAGTGGACACAGACAGGCAGAGAGTGATGGAGGCTGCCACCTAACAGCCTCTAATAGCACCTGACATGGCGTTACACACAGTTACAATCTATGTGCTGCCCAGCTGAGTTTGGGCTAGGGTAGGACTGGCGAGGTGGGGGATGAAGAAGACAGGAGTTTTGTTGGGGTTTATGTGGCTTAGGAAAGCCAGCACCCAGGTGAAACTAGTCAGTGTCAAAGAGTGTGCAAATCTGTAATTTAAAATTTTTTTTAAAATAAAAAACGAACAAACAAAAAAAACATCTGCAACAGCAGCATTTTTAACACAGACTTTTGCCACATTTAGGTCTCCTTTTAATACTCCACAGTAATAATGTACATCTTCAGTTATGCCCAGTTCTTAAGTGTCTGTGCATGTTATGTGTCCTTCACACTAGCATCAAATCTATGTTAGAGGATTAACCCTAATCCACCCCTAATTAATCTCATCCTGTATAACTTTTCAAAACATATTCAAACTTTCTCTTTTTTAACTCCTCAGGCTGAAACCATTTGTCTCGTACAGTTCAAACAGGGCTTAAATGAGGATGACCCATGCTGCCTATCTTTCTATGCCAACTGACACTGTTTGTGACCCCTGAGCAGATGTTCCTTGTAATAATCTGCAGTTGAGAGAGGCATGCACGCCAGGTGGAGATCCTGGGGTCCACTCCCAAACGATTTCCCTGTATAAAACAAAAGGAGCTTTGAGGTATCAGCTTTCGGAGAGACAGAGATTGGGGTGTAAGGGCCTGCGGAGGGGTGTACTTTTAATACAATTAGAGGTCTTTAGAAAGAGGCAGCAGGGCTAAGCAGGCAAACAGGGCACTAACTGACTGACCGACTGCTGGGCTGACTTGGCAAGACAAAGACAAGGATATTTAGACGGGCACAAACAGGCTTTTAAAATGACACAAAGTGCAGTGTCGTGGCAGGTGTTGAGGTAAGAGGAAATAACGAGGCAGAAATGAGAGAGCCATTGGATGATATTCCATAATATCTGTAAAACTATCTGGATCTGGTTTTAGTTTGGGAGGCTGGAGAGAGATGGGGGAGGCAAGGCAGAGGGAAAGAGTCAGTAAGTCAAAGACAGAGGAAAGAGAGACTGGGGGACTGGAGCCACTTCAACCAAAGTCCCCTAAGCAAGGGCACAGCTCCTGTTACTGCCTGCTAATGGAGTAGGGCTATTTCAGTAGCATTGATTGACTGCTTTCTTCCTCTGAGCGAGCAACTTTCTCATATCTGGGGGAAAATAGATCATAAGCACCCCGGCAGATGAGAGCAGGCTGGTGGAAAGAGGATGATGTTGGTGGCATGAACATCCTTCTGTCTTCTTCCTCATCCTCACCCTCTCTCTTCCTCTTCCTTTCTGTGTGACTGTCTGGTCACTTGGTGGTGGAGGTGGGGTGGATAGGCACTAGAAGTGTAGGGAAGCTGATGTGAAATTCCTCTAAAGACCTTTAGGGGGTGCAGTCATTCCACCTTGAAAGAGAAAAGCCCCCCTTTGCTTTACCATAACTGTCAAATGCAAATCCTCTCTGGTTGATTGTTTTCATTGTGGGAAGAAGGGGTAAGGCTGAGGTAACTTTGACAGATTTCCTGAATAAGAAATGGGACAGGATATGAGAATTTATCTGACAGGTATACACGGCTGATTTGATACCAATGTGGAGCTGGATTTGCAGGTCATAGCCAGTTTCAGTGCCAAATTAATGATGGGTACTAATTAATTTGACAGGGTGGGATGGGCAAGGGCAACACTACCCACTACTGATGAAAGCATGGCCTCTGTCTCGATTAGAGTTCCTCTCAAAATGAACAAGTAGCTGACATTCATAATTTGCGGTGTGCTAAAACAAGTCAATCTTGCTTTAAATCCCACCAGCCATCTATTTTTTTTTTAGAATAGTCACAGATAGATAGATAGATAGATAGATAGATAGATAGATAGATATTCCATTCCCCAAAACATGTGCAATCACTTAGATTACACCCTTCAAAAGTAAGAAGAATTAAACCTTAAATTGGTCATTACACAAAAATAATCACACAAGCCCCAACAATAACTAATGCTTTTAAACATCTGGTAATCTGCTTTCATTGGCTTTCCAAGCCCGAGGCATGCAACTGAATGTGTGCTTGTGTGTGGGGAGATCTGTGGTGAATGCCTAATTATCTGATTATATATGTTTATTCTAATTCATTCCTCTAGAGGACTGCAGAAAATACAAAGAAACCAAGCACCGGGCACACCAGTTATAAGTGGCACGAGGGCCTCCCTTTACCTCTTCACACACTGTTTAGTTTTCCACATAACATCTGCTTGCCCATGCATAATCTGTCATTTAAGTCATAATACATGTATCTGTTTCATCCGCAAACCTCTACAGTCTGTGCAGATTATTTGACCACTTGAAAAGTTTAATGAGGAAACCGAAGACGCTTTTTATCACAGTTATAAAACTAAAGACAGCTTTTTAGTCTTTCTATCGTCACATAATTTTTTACATTTGTTCAAAAATGTTTCAGTATTCTAACAAACAAAAAACAGGGACATATGATTGAATTTCAACAATATAAAGTGAATAAAAGGGGGGAAAGCTCTCTAAAGACAGCTTCCTGTGCCTGGCAGACTGTCTAAAAATGTGACTGAAAAGCCATCAAAAACATTTCCCTCAAGTTGAAATTGTATTTTTATAAGCTCAGACAACCACGGCAAATAGCTGTGGTGATTTTGATAAACCAGTTAGCAAGTGTGGGATCAAGCCATTCAAGATTTCAAAGGTGTAGCTTTGAATTCAGGCCTTTAGAAAACTTTCTTCTTTATTTTCCAATTCACTTTTTTTTTTTTTTTTTTTAACTATTAGGCATTACTGTTTTCAAAAAACTATACATTTCTCTTTCAGCGGCTGCGGTATTAAAATATGGGTCCCCTCTGAATATGTGGTGTTCTTATCCTGCACTTGAGAGGGACGTGCTTAATAGGCTTCAACTACTATTGCCTTTGATCAAGTTTAAAGAGGAGCAAAAAGGGCTCTGTAGCTAATGCTGATCCCCATGGCTTTCTTCACACCCCGTGTGCTCTCGCTCCTGTACATTCATGCACACAGACACACAAATGCACCCCACCCCATGTCTCGCACAGGAGTGCACTCTCCCACACACGTATAACCCCACCAACCATGAGGCTACAAATAGCTAACCAAGGTGACTCTATCGATCTCCAAACAACAGCAAGAGAGAGAGACACACGCACACAGGAAGAGAGTGAGAGACTGTGAAAGCATGTCTGTAAATGGACAGCAGGTTAAGGATTTTGTTTTCTGTTCCTCACTACTGTTAAATATAACCTTGTAATAAAAAAAGAAAGAAAAAATCTTAGCTTTGCAAGTATCAAAACACACTTGAAAAATAGTTAACATGACATTACATTGCATTGCATGTACTACATACATCGCTCCTTACACATTACAGAGAAAATCTTAAATCCATAATTTTGTTTTTATGTTTTATGCTTACAGTACATGCCTTTTACTTTTATTATTTATCATGCACATACACACACATGTTTATATATATATATATGTATATATATATATATATATATATATATATATATATATATATATATATATATATATATATATATATATATATATATATACAGACAGACACTATGAGACAGTGAATGTTGCTGTTTCAGCTCTGTGTGCACTTAATCTTTTCCAGTTCTAGAGTTTAATGCACAATTAACATAAAGAAAGCACCGTCTCCCCAAACTAAATGGCTATTTTGTCAATTTGAGTCCACATTATACACAACCCACATAGAGAAATATACAAGGCATCATGCTCATCTTGGAGTAAATCAATAGTAACCTGCTCTTCCCTGGACATACTTTAGTTTAGGTCAGCACTTGATTCTTCAAACATGTAAATTGATTGTCTGTCGGACACTGAAAATTGCTTTAATGGTCCTCTTTACAAACGTGGTTTGTATTGATTACGTTAGATTTTGAATAACACGCAAGCACAATAGATTTTTTTCTTTTGTCAAAGCTACAGATGCTTTCACTGTACAGAATATGAGCTTTCATATTAGTATTGCATGATTTCAGGTTTATTAATATGGTTATAAAATTATGATGTTATTAAAAAAGTTATACATATACACTAGTTTAGACATCTAGTTTAGTCTACATGCTGGATTTTTTAAGTCATATTTTTTTTGTTTTCAATTCTTTTTAACTTAACGCTTATATTCTACTTGTATTGAATGCATTTTTCAAATTTCCCTATTTTTCTGAATCTGAATGTTTCATAAATCTATATTCCTTTAATACGTTAAGGGGAAAAAAAATTCAAGGTTTGTGTAAAGCATTAGTATTCCTGATAGCCTGTTGTCTCCCATCCTTTATTCTACTAGTCTGGAGTGATCTTTGCTGCCAATTTGTGCGTTGTTCTTTTCTGAATCACTGTTTGACATGGTAAGAGAGAATAAGGGACACCGAGTGAAAGAAAGCAAAAGCGAATGAAGGGGTGAGAGAGAGAGAAGGAGAGCAAGAGAGAGAGAGAGAGAGAGAGGGGAAAAGAGAGTCTCCAGGGAAAGTGAATGGTTGGAATGCACGTTGATGCTGGTTGAATGAGCTGCACACTGGGTTGGGGGGTACTGGCGGTATTGTGTTGATACAGCAGGGGTCACAGTGGCTGTGACTGACACCAAAACAACATTTCATGGCAGACGACACTGGTTAAGGCTGTGGCCAGGCCTCTATCCACTGACCACACTCTGAGTATCAACAAATATTTCTTCTTAAGGTAAATCACGTGTGATTGGCCACTACTACTAAAAACTGAAATTTCAGTGAGTGGGAGGGGTTGGCACAGCCTTTTACCCATGCTAATTTGTTACAGAAATAAGCAAAGATTTAAACTGCAACTAGCTATTATTGTCCATCTGCGCTGCATGATTTATGCAGCAAACTTCAACCTAGCATCCCTCAAGGACAAAACAGTAAAAATTTATCGTAAAATGCACTCCTGTGTTGATTAGGAAATGAGGGAGCAATCATAAAGTTGCTTTTTTTTTTCTTTTTTATTGTCAAGTTTGTTTTTGGAATCAGATAATGTGCTCTAGTTTTGCCAAAAAAAAATCCTCTCAATAAAACACAGCGGTGACATGGTGTTTTCAAAATGACCTTTAACTAAATGTTTTTTTTTCTTCCTAAGCAGCAGCCACAGGGTAGGGCAAAACACAATAATGGTCTTGCTCTGCTTAGGTTCTCTTAGCCTCAAGTTTTCATTGCTTCCTATCCACTCATATCAATCCCCTTTAGTAGTGAGGTAGCTGGCTGATAGTATAATTAGACAGCTAACATCTATTTTAGGGGTCTATTGAGCTTTCTAATTAGCAGCAGATTAATGGGCAGTGAAGACTCAGCTCCACACCACCAACACCAGCGACCCACTGTTACCCTCAGCTGTGCACTGCCCAGGGGCAAAGAAGAGGGGTGAAATGGGGGTTGTAGTTTGGGAGTGAAGTGTGTATGTGCATGAATTGAGGCTGCGGCCATGTTCATTTAGGGGTTGAAGGTGAACATGGTATGTGAGGGTATTTGATATTGTTTTAATAGCTGGAACTAAGGAAGAAAAGGTTTGAGGGCTAGTGTTAGGTTAGGTCAAGGATTTTGTGTGTTGGTGTATGCGTGTGTATGTGTATGTGTGTGTGTGTATGTGTGTGTGTATGTGTATTTTGGGGGGAGTTTACCTTCAGGTCCTTTAGAGAATTGTGAGGCATTGAAAATCTCACCCTGGGGGTGCCGAAGCACTAATTCTAATTATCACCAGATTACAGAGATAATGGGAGACCCCGCTGTCAAGAATCTAACACCTCTCTCTCAGTCTCTTTCGCTCCTGCTCTTTCTCCCTCATATGGCCATTTTACAGCCCAGCAGTCAGTAAAGTTGCCTGGTAAATGCTAGAGAAAGTGTTCAGGGAGAGAATGAGGTGTAGAGTGAGTAGTTTTCAGAGTATTAGAGAGAGAGAGGTTGAGGAGATTGAAGTAGGACCAGAATTGACAGGAAGGTGAACGTGAGTGAAAAGGAGTTAAAGAGAGAGTTAGAAAGAGATAGAGAACGATTTAGTGATAAAAAGAGACTGCAAGGTGAGAGGGATAGGTAAGAATAGTATACCTACCTTTCTTACAGGCTGCACACACACCAACCAATCACTTACTCATGCACCGGTCTCAGTCTTCTTTTCTCTCCTCTCTTTGGCTTTTTTTTTTTGTATGTAAAATAACCACGTTTAGTCTTTTTTCCTCACACTGCTGAACAAATTAACAAATTGAGAAATTATTTTAAACATCCATGGCATGATGTCAGGGTGTTTTATATCCTGGTGTTATACTTAACAAGTTAGCAAGCATGCCGAGCTCCTGCTCAGGTTTTTATGGAGACATTGTACAGGATGTATTTATGTTTATGTTTACAAGTTACAGTAATTTACTGATCCCATTTTTTTTCTTAAAGCCAAAACATTCCTGTATCAGAAACTGTTCATCCACATGTTGAACAAAATCTGGCAACAAAATCTTTCTTTTTGGATTAATTTTATAATTAATACAAGTGAATAAGCAATGAATAAGTAATGCCAAAAAAAAACAAACACCAGTGCTGCTAAATAAATAAATAAATAAGACACATTACACATTAGGAGATGTGAGTGAGACTAAGGTCAGGGAGTGTCTCCCTATGGAGCAGCGAGTGAACTGGATTCGGTGCCAAATGGCCTACACCACACTGTTCTGCCAATCTGTTGGAGTTTGGCACTAAAATGCACCTGCAGGCATCCCTATCCCATTGGTGGGGTGCTTTATCACTGCACACCAATAGATTTTGAATCTTTACTAGGCAAGTCATGTTTTCACCATCCTTATTTCTCTGATCCGCACCTAAATAGATAAACCACTCTGTAAACCTACTGGGTGAAATTTTACTTGAGCTGTATGCAGTCACGAAACCGCCCTGTGTGCTCAGTCCACTTTCCTGATGCAACAAAAAGTATCGGACTTACAGTGAGGGCCGTGTCAAACAGAATTGCTGAACACATAAAGTCAAATGTCAAGAACTGTGCACTCACTTTAAATGACTATTCATCATCGTGATGGATTTACTAGGAGCAGGAATCCTGTTTTTATTCTCAAATGAATCTGTTCAGGACTTTGATGGGGGGGACCATAAAGAAAGATATATTTATGCAGGCTAGGTGGCTTGACAAGGACAGCCACAGTGAATTATTACAGTACACAGGAAGTGAACTTCAGTGGAAACTTGGCTTCACTGTAAGTTGTATCAGAATACTGCTGCATCACATCCAAGTAGCCAGTATGTTAACAGGGGAAAAATATATGCACTTTTTTTTTTGCAACAACGCAGGCAATCACCATAACATTGTTGTTACATCCATTTGATTTATATGTTAAAGCAGTCCAAAAATATTTTCCTCAAATAATCAATCATATACCGCTGCACTTTAGTTTTGCAGCCACAGTACTTACTTGTAATACTCTCTGACATATTATCCAACCATACACACTGCCCCCTCCTCCCTCAAGGCCTTATTAGGAACAAGCACCATTAAAATTTATCAGCCACCACCATTTTATTGCAACCTGTATCATAAATCCTATCGATGGTGGCAATATATAACTGTTTGTAGTTTATTATGAGTCTTATATTGTTATTTTTCTTACAGGGCGCAATTCTGTTGTCTGACCTTCTATAAATCAGCTCTCCTTAATTAACTAAGTTGCATAATAACTACCAGTTGCATTTGGAGAATTAGATATTGAATATCTATGCATGGTATTAAAATTCCAGTTACATTCAATAGTCAGGAAATATGTTGCTCTTGTCTGTGTTAATGCAAAGCAGTAGAGTGCTCATTGAGATTTATACAGATAATAATACTTAATTAAAATATGGTTATGATAGTCTTGAATTCATATAGCATTATGTAAGGTTACAAAACAGCTTTAACAAAATGTTCTTATGTGTGTGCATTCCTTTTTAATATACAAATACTGTATACAGTAGTCAGCAAAGAGTGAGATGGTCTCACAGTGCATCACTTTACTCAGTTGACTGTTACTTGCAATATAATGCTTAATTACTTAATTTAGGGGAATTAGGCAGTCTTCTAATGTGACATCTGTATCCAGAGCAATCATTTTATCCCTCATGAGGCACCACAAACATTATATCGAGGTTAAATATTCTAGCTTACATTCAGCTTGAAAAACCACCAATTTGAGTTCCCAAGATATAATACAGTATCTGTGCACTGCCCCCAATCAGCATGCCTTCATTAACCATTGTACACTCACTTGTTAAAGGCATATTCCCTGTACAGTACATAAACCTATAATTGCCACCACATAACTACTCCCACAACAGAGAGACGGGGATGGGGAAATGGACTTTCACATTGTGTCTCATGCTTCAGGAGAATGGTGCGTTTGTTATTTATGTATATATATTTCAAAGGGCTACTCCTGTAAAGCAATCCACTAACATTCCTCCCCTCCTTGGTCTGTTCTGTGGGACTGCTGTGTTGTCTGCTGTGGCATGTGGAGTTTGAGCTGGAGAGTTAAATGGATTAATTACCTTTAAGGTCCTTTTGTGTCTTTTATTTCACAGACAGTCTTACTGGGGGCTTTTGAAATGCCCCCCGTCCGTCTCCTAATGATATAATCACGTAATTAGGTGATTTTCAAATGGAATCGCCACATGAGTGGGGGGTTAATTTTCCTCCCAGCCTATTCATCTGATTTGCTGGAGTTTGTGTTCACTACTTTCACCAGTGTCAGTTCAGAAGTCGACTAAAGGGGGTTACAGGACACCAAATCAGCGTAACACAGCAGAATGCTGCTTTAAAATTACTGTACTGAACCGTCACAGTCACATGTCCTTTAGATCACAGTGATGTGGAAGTAAAAGCTCAGAAGCCAGTATTTTACTATAAACCATGAAAAATAAAAATGTTGTGAAACACTCCATATGTGACTTTTGTTTATCCATTCCAGCTCTTAATCAAAAATGTAACATTTCAGTAAAAAAGAAATGGCTTTAAACTTGCAACCAACTGTCTGCAAACTGTGTTTAGTCGTGACCTTCTTAGCCTTCTTGTGACTTTGTGAAATACTGAACCTTTAAACAAAATGAGAAAAGACAAAAGGACAAGTGGCCACTAGTTTAATGTGCAGGTTTTTCTTGTTACACCAAAGCCCGAGCAAACATTTTAATACTGAGTATGCTTGTCATTAGAGAAAAAGACTATTTATGTGAGTACTGGTGTTTTCATAATAGCATGACATTTCTCAAACCACCATATAATGATATTTAAGAATAGTTTATACATCCCATCACCAACATAGTGATCTGACCTTGATTGGTGGGATTTGTGACAACAAGAAAAAAAAACCTGTAAAATGTTCAAAGACTAAGACTATCTGATGCTTGCACTGGGTAAAATTACATTTTGACATAAAAACTTGTGTGGGTATAGCCTGAATATAATTCTTGTGATCTGTCAGCATTACGTGCCTCCAGTCAAAGCAAGCATCCCTGGTGTATACTGTCTATAAAAATAAAAATGCATCCACAGTTACACTGGTGAGAAAACTGAACAGAGAGGATATCCA
This sequence comes from Pterophyllum scalare, assembly GCA_024447675.2. Classification (NCBI taxonomy): domain Eukaryota; kingdom Metazoa; phylum Chordata; class Actinopteri; order Cichliformes; family Cichlidae; genus Pterophyllum; species Pterophyllum scalare. Next base: position 8,562 of record JAMQGT020010353.1, on the reverse strand, counting down.
GTTTCACAGAGAACAGTATCATGGTTCAACATTTACCTCAATAGAGAGAAAGGAGGAGGTAACGCCTGGTTTCCAGAAATCTTAAATAAAGATTTCCTCATCTATTGGAAACTCTGTGGTGACCCAGATGAAATGCTGTCCTTATTGACTCTAAAGGCAGGTCCAGTGCTCATGAACACTTGGGCCTGGCTGAAAAGGTCTAATATTTGATGTGAAACAAGAAGGTATCCTTTCATTCAGACCGCTGTGGGCTTTCTTGAGAACAATCAACAGCTCTCCACAGCAAGAAAGCATAAGGAGCAATTCCTGTCTCCTCTCAGCCAAGGGAGGAGAAGAAATCAGATAATTAAATGTGAGAAACAGCATAGAAAGAGAGAAAGGGGATGGACCTTTATGCACGGCTACCTTCCTGAGGCTACCTGCTCAGGCGTAGAGCTAGTGACCAAGCTAGCCACGGTGGTATATGGCATGGGCCCTGCAGCGTGGAAACGGTAACGGAGCAGACCGTGACAAAAACGACTGCACAGCCTCTCAATGCTCCACCTAGCAAACACAGACGGTTGTCAGGGACGGGCAAGTCAGGCATGTCCTCTTCAAGTGGCACCACGTCCATCAGAGCCCATTCTGAAAGGGCCCTCTTGCTGTTTGCGTGGCCTGAGCGCCAATGATATGCCTCACTCCCCTCTGAAACTCCAATGGCTGGTTTTAGTGTCAGAGCAATGGAAGAAGAGGTGTTGAGTCGCAGCTATTGTTAGAGACAGATAATGGGAGAGAGAGGAAAGTGTTAAAAATGATTGAGCCTCTGTTGGGGCTCAGTGGAGAGATCTGTGGACTGAATCACATCATAATAAGGAAGTGAAGCAGAGCAGGTCACTTTTTTATTCCCCTTCAACAAGGGATAACATGGTAGCCATGTTTTGGTCTCGTGGTCAAATATGCTGAAACAGAGAGGTCATCTGAGAAAGTGAAACCAATGCACAATAAATAAAAGGTGAAGAAAGAAAATTCATGAAACGTTAAAGCAAAGTAAAAAAAAAAACTAATCAAAATAACAGTATTTGTAATAATTTATATCTGATTCACTACCACAGGCTATTACAAGTTTAAAGCTAATTAATTACATAGCACTGAATTTACTGAATTCAAACAACTATATGCTTCATTGTAAAGTGTTTAACTTCATAAATTCAATGAAGAGGCCCTTTAAAGTTAGAAACATATCAGTTTCCTTTATGGAATAAATTGTTTAAAAACAGATAGGGATACAGAATGGCTTTCTTGCCCTCTGCGATATAACCATATTATTTCAAATTAACTGCTCCTCAAGTAGCAATAAATATCCCAAACCATTACTGTTTGTGTGCGTTTCATGTGTCTGTGTCCACTGTTGTGTGTTTGCTTCTAGGTCTCACATGAATACAAATACCTCTGTTGAGGGTCAGTGAGAGAAGAGCTTTCTTCACTCTATTGACTGAAAATCTAGTTGTCTCATCTCTCTAAGCAGATGTCTTTCCCCAAGCATCTGTTTGTATTAGTACTGTAATTGCTGGTGATAATAAGCCCATTGATTCAGTATCTAAGGAAATAGTCAATCAGAGCAGCTCATTCGTCTTACTTTTCCTGACAGTTTTCCCCTCTAGCTAAACAGACAGTGCCAGGGCCTGGGCTTTGTTGACTGGACTGGAAAAGCAGACTGTGGTTGGCCAGCCTGTCGACTCTGAGTGAGTGATGGGATTGGTGCAAACACACCAGTGACCCAATGGCCCTTACAGGAGGCCCAGGGTGATAGATGTGTTGATTTGTTTATAGAAGCCTAATTCCATTCTCTGTTCTTTCGCTCTGTTCTCTCTCTCTTAGAGTCTGTCCATGTTTCTTTGTGGCTGTAAAATGACATTTCACCCCCCTCTTTCTAACCTCTCCTGCTCTCTCCAACTATTCAGCTCCTCTCTGTGCATAAAATGGCTCTCATGTTATCAGGAATATGCAACCAACCCATGTAAGGTGCTATTTAGCAGTGGCTCTTTAGACCATGAGTTACAATCATTATCTTCAAAATAATTAGGGGTTACCCATTTACCGTACACAAGGTTTGAGACCAGGAGGAGACACAACTCAGCCTTAGGGGTCACAACCCAGTGTACTAGTGCTGTGAGACTTGTGCCAAAACACATTGTATTTCTTGCATTTATACAATCTGTGAAATCAGAGAAGTGAATAAATTCACCCTGAACACAAAACCATGGGATTCTTCTCCTTATCCGCAATATTGGAGTTAAAATATCCATTAACAGGGATATAGAGGCTCAAATAAGGTGTGTTACTTCTATATCTAACAGCTAATTAGTATTATAAAACCTGACAAGCTTATTTCTTAAGTGACAAGAACCTATTTTAATACAGTTTTAATAAATAACTGTCCTCTTTTGGCTGTGAACACATGATCTGGCACCATTAGTTTCACGCCATAAAACAGTAGCAATCTGAAGGGCAAATAAATTCTAAATGCCTTCACAGAATGGAATGAGAGTGAAAGTGAACCATGCTCTGCTTGGTTAATAAATATCCCAGAAAGCTAGGTGTCCAGCTCTGCAACTTCAGAAGCTGTAATATTGTCAGAAATAAATCACTGAGCCTTAGCCTAAACTGAACGTGTTCATTTGGTGAGGTTAAAGGGCAGAGCCACCCATTACTCTGTACTGCCAAAGGATCATTATTGTCATGTCAATTATGCTACAAATGGGACTTTGTGATGAATCTTTTCCCACCACAAGCTTACAAATGATGTACAATCCTTGTTGTTCTTCTGAATGGATGCTGTGAAATTACTGGTTTATCTTTCTTTTTTTTTTTTTAAAGTCAGTGAAACTGTATCACTGTAGGATGCGTGATGCATTGTCTGTATTAACAGCTGTTGAATTACTAATACAGAAATCAGTGTGAGCCATCAGGGGGAAAAAAAATGACACTGCTATTCTTTAAAACTCTGAATTGCAATACATTTGGATAACAAGGGGGAATGTTTACTTAAGTGGAAATGCAAACACATGAAGGAAAATGGAAACTGGAAAGGAATAGTGTATTTACCAAACACCCACATATACACATCTGTGCACACCTAAACACTCAGAATCACAAGAGCAAAAAGAGGAGAAAGTAAAAATTCTTTACGGCCCGTCACAGTGTCAGAAGCAAGTTTACGGTGAGCGTATCTTAATATGCATGGCCTCTGAAAACTGCGGTACATTAGCAAAACATATGGCGACTTAATGATATCAATGAAGTGGCCGTGAGGGCTGCCTAGGAGCAACTAATCTGTTAGATGCGGATAGTGTTGCTCACCATGCCCCACTGTTTCCTTCTGACTGATAGAACAAGCCAACGCTGCGTCCATTAAGATCAATACGCCAGCCATTATGATTGTAAAAAGCACATTTACCAGGGTTGTCAGGCTCATTATTGCAAGCAGATGGCAGTCCTTGCACTTACAATTCTAGACAAGGAAAGCAGTGACAAGACTTTAAATTAGAATCTATAATGCTAATCTATGGCCTGTTGGTTCAGTGGAGATAAAAAATACATTATACATTACAAGACGGTGAGTATTCGACTGAAGTCTTCTGAGTCAGTACAAGTACTGTAGTGCTATAGGAGGCAAATGTACTCAGAGTAGCCTTCGGGAAAAATCTAAAGCCTTTTAAAAGCATACACAATCTACATATTGGGTGACAGAGCTGCATTTTAGCAAAAGTGGACTACAACCAAAAACGTCTCAGTTGTTAACCTCTGTCCAGAGTTTATTGTCAAACCCCTGAACTCTTTTTTTTTTTTGTTACACTCATTGTTGAAGGCTATTCTGAATTAACACTACATTGTTTTTAATAGAAAAACACCAGATTAAATTAACTTCTCTATTTCATTGCGTGGGATCCTAGAGGTAGACAGGGGTTGTTTTGAAACTGATGTGTTCAACGTAACAGAAATCCTGGTATACTTTTGCATTCTACACTTCACAGCCTTTGACAGCTGTAAAATGTTGTATTCATTATACCTTTTTAATCCAAAAGCAGCCTTCTAGTTTGAGGACAACAGGAAGGAGCTTCAACTGAAGAGGTTATTTGAAAATCATGGTTTACATATCTGTGGGCATGGCTAGGGATTCCAAGACTGCGGTTTTGTATAAGAGACTAAAGATTTAGGTGCGACGGTACCTAAGCTGAGCCTAGATAGCTCTAGTTAGGCCACGGTGCCCACTATATTTTCTGAGATTAATGGTGTCTCCTGGACACAGGAGAGTGTGACGTGTGTACACATGAACACACACATTGTTGCAGATAGTGTAGAAACATCTGCGGATGTGGTGCATCAGTGACGACACGAAGCAGGCTGGAGCCTGCCGCTGTCTGGCCAACAACAAAGTTTTGCATTGTACTCATACCGATTTACTGTTATTTTAATTACTTACTTACTTAATTAATTAATTAATGTATTTATTCATGAATGCCTGCATGCTAACATTGATTCTAGAAACAATATCTCAACACTTGTAGTTACTGCCATGTGTACCAAAGTTACTGTTACTCTTAGTAACTTCTAAACACTCTTCAGTACTTGATGTTGTAGGTGATGGGTTCCATATTGTCGTTTTCAAGGCATCACATAGCATAGCTTTAGCTGTTGTATGCCTGGGTCATACTGGTAGATGAATTGCTTCACAATATCTACTAACTAATTAAGGTATTAAGTGCAGTAAATCCAAGCAAGCTGATGTTTAACAGTAGCTCTCTCTGATAAAATGATACTGAGGAGGAAAACCTCCGCAAGGTTTCACTCAGGGACTCTGTTCTGGCATTCAAGAAAAGTTCATTCCAGCATCAGTCTCAGTTTCTCCTTTAAAGAGGAAGTCATGCTCTGCTCTTGTTCATGCTGCTCTCTCTCCCTCCCTCTAGACGCTGCAAATAAATGGCTAAAAAGAGATCTACTTAAAGCTGTCAGAGAATGTCAGAGCCAACAGCCGGGCCATTCCGCACGACCTACTCCCTGACCCCCTCTTTTCAGGGGTCACTTGTAGGCTGCCTCTGGTGGGAGTGCGGGGTAGTCATGCACTGAATGACAATGCATAAACATACGAATTGCTTGGTCTCAGTTGCTCCCCTTCAGTAGCTGTTGAAGAGCAGCTTTGCAAGTTTACAGGGTTTATCTTAATTTGCAGAGAATACATCCTTTGATGCAAGAAATACTAAAGTTTGCTCAGTGAAAGACACTAAGATTCTGAACACTGAAACTAAAATCTGGAGAGAATGGATGGTTAAATTGTAAAATATTGTAGCTACTTTCCCCTTCTTTTCCCTTTGTTCACATGTAATACAGGCCAGCTTTATACTGCTCAAAACATATTCTACTCTAGATCTTAAAGCTGTGATATAAACGCAAGAGAGTAACAATACAGCAAGACTAATTTATTGATGGAACCCGGTGATCTGACAAGATGGTTAAAATGCATGTTTTCTATATCAATACAATACTAATTTTACCCCTCATTAAACTGGACATATAAAATCCATAATTGGCAGAGATATTAGCCCATAATTACTGACCTCCTTTCATTGGAGATTTTGAAAATCTGGCCAGGTAATATGGCACAAATGATAAATTATTCCATTGGTTTGTGTTAATCACTACTGTGGAGTCATAAGGGCTTGGCCCCAAAGCTCAATTTTAACATTAATGCCTTACCTCTCATTAATATTAAAAGGAGCCTTTAGTAAGGGGATGGAGTGTGTGTGTATATGCGTGTGGTGGGGTCTTTAGAGGGAGAAAGGGTGAAGTGAGAGAGACGTATGATTCTGACTGGTGATTTAGGTACATGGCAACAACCTGAAAACAGCTGAACTATTATAGGTTAAGATACTTCCTATACAATACCCTCTATTAATCATGCAACTTACTGTTTCCTCTGGTCAGCCCGTGCTTTTTTAAACTGTTGTGGAGGATTCAGAGTTTAATCTGTGGCCATTTTGACCATTTTTTTCTCCCGTTTTTTTAATCTCTCCATGTTTGCTCAAAAATGGGGGCAATTAACTAGTGACTGTGACAGATGTAAATTAGCGGTGCATAATTTAATGGAAACCTAACATGAATATGAACCTGAGAAAAACAATAGGTAAAAGCATATTGGCACATGTAAAAAAGGAGGGAAGAAAAGGTCTAAGATGTAATACCTGGATAAAGAGTAAGATGATAAAGGAATAGGAGAGAAATGACAAAAGAAGACAGATGAAGAAAAGCTAAAGAAGGAAGAGGATGTTGGTTGGCCGCTAGCAAGGAGGCCTGAGTTTGACAGATGCTTTCGGTGATGACCATCTGCCCTGAACAGCAGAGGTGCTGAACTGCAGGTTTTAAAGCTGCTCCTTCCAACAGCTCCAAATGAAGCGAAGGAGGGGACCTCTGGACAAAAGGTTGTGCTAAGCGAGGAGAGAGGGCCACGCCACTGCTGTACAACTTTAATTTATGATGGATGAGATTGGAGGAAAGGTCAGGTGGTGATAAATATGAGAGCGTTTGTCCCGGGAGGTCATCAATTATGCTGCGGCTTCTAACTTTCGATCTTGCGGGCGAAATGGATCTCTTCTTTGTAAGAAAACTATCTCTCAGAAAATTGGAGGGTATTAATCAAAATGGTGATGAACTTAAATCTTACACTTAATCTGTATCCAAGTATGGGTCTCATCCTGTATTTTGATGCACAACTTAATCCTCCAATAGCATCTCAAAGTATTTGTATTGAACCAAAAGAGAATACACCATTGATTTACACATTTTGTCTAAAGTACAGTTTTAGTATACATTAGCCTCTTTTTCTGTAATTTACACTATTTCAGAAGTGAACCTACAACATGCCTGAGTTAGCCAGTACAAAAAAAAAGGAATATACATGATATTAGAATCTGACATACTTAAATCATATAAATATTATGTTGTGTGTAAATATCAATCAAAAACCCCATAATATTCTTAGACTCCTCCACATGAATAAATTGCAGGAATGCAAAACACAACAAACAAACAGAATTAATAATATTTTAAAATTAATGTTATTTAAAATAATCTTATTTTTTTAAAATTCAAACTTGTAAAAAAAAAACCCTTTTTCAATTCAATTCAATTTGATTTTCAATTCAGTTAAAAAAAAAAATCTTCCAGGTAGCAGTTTACTTATCGAGACACGGGCTGTAAAGTAGCATTTCTACTGAACAATATGCTAATGCTAAATGGCTGATGCTAGCTGTCCCTTTTTGAAATGTTTGATTTGGTAAGCTGTGGTCATGCCTGGAGAATACTGTAAATCTGTTCATTCAATCTTGGATGTATTAGAATAAAAACACACTGTATATGAAATGAATAAAGATTCAGTGTTTATAGAGCTCTCTATGCATTCACTACCCTTAACATCCATTATTTCTTTGAAAGCTGTCAAAGGAATAGGTTAAATTCCATCCCAAGGTAATGAAATACAAAAATCTCTTCTTGAAAGAGCCACAAGAAACAAAAATGAGATCACAGTGGCTGACCTTTGACCAAGGCCACTGTCCTTTTATCATCTCAGTCCTTCCCCTTTTCTTCCCCTTGGCAAAAAAAAACACAAAAAAAAACAGCTCCAGGAAAAGTTACTTAGCCTCCCTCTATTGTTTCACAAACTCAACCCAGTAATGTAGAAAAGATTGCAATGATTGCGGGACAAACTGAAGAAAACGAGACAAAAAAGAAAGGGAGGTAAAAAGGATCATGGGTTCATGGGACTGGAGTAAAAGTCCTTATTCTTTCTTCTTTGCGATGTATTTCAAACCAGAGCTGAAGGGGTAATGGTCTTTTTATTCAGCTGACAAGAAGCCAGGATGTTGAGCTCCCTTCCAATCGATTGGTCCCCATTGTCTCCTTGCAAGCCCACATGGACCAAAAAAAAAAAAAAAAAACGACTTGAATTATCTACTACGGGCCCAAACAGCTGGTTTTAACACTGCTGAAAAGATAAAGCAATATATTTGTGTGGCCTTTGTAGCTATGGTGGAGCACCGTGTTTGTTATATTAAACTTAAGTGTTTTTATAATGCAAAATTTAAAAATTGTAAGAGTTAATCAATTGATTTTTTTTTTCTCTTTTTTTTTTTTTTGGTGTGTTCTTTGTCTTTGTCATTAAGCCAAATATTACTTTAACAAATGCACCGCTGCCACGGAGAAATACATTTGAATCATCATGTTTCCAAAGTTGCAGTTTATATATTGGAGCATCACATATCCTTCTTCTCTGTTGAAACCACAGTGGGTCCCGTTTCTAGAATAATACAGATTCCCAATAATATTGAACTACGACAACATTTTTCTGTGCTTACTTTTAATTACTTATCTCGCTTTCTCACCTGCCCAAGTCTTTGTTTGTAGGAGGGCATCTTGATTGTAAGAAAACTAACAAAAACAGCTATTAAACCACAGGTCAACATTCATATTTTGTATCCGACTTACTGCCTCAATAAACGCCCTCTTTGTAAACCTGAGAGACAAGTGTCA
>JAMQGT020010349.1:0-10166 GCA_024447675.2 Pterophyllum scalare | reverse complement strand
AAGTAAAAATAAATACTAATTTACTGAAAATTAGCTCATGAAAATCAGAGACTGTTTTTGAACTGTGGTTCAACAGAATCAAACTGACCTGGACAAAAGTGATGGACCCGTGGAAAAGACTGAAACCAGCTGAGCACAGAGACGTGTTGATCTGAGGCGTGTCCTGTGAGCAGCATCACAGCTGTCCTCTAACCTGTGATTGGTCGGTCTGCCTGTTCGAAGGGTGAAAAGTGGTCCCTGTGCTGTTCGGTATCATGGTGTGTACCACACTGAACGTGGAGTGCAGAGAGCTGAGCAGAGAGCTCTCAGGAGATGAAACAGACACTGATGAGCATGTTAAAGGTAAGAGCTACAAGACCATCTCCAAGCAGCTTCATGTTCCTGTGACTGCAGCTGCCCATATCATTCAGGAGTTTAAGATCCACGGGACCCCCTGGATGGGGCCACAGGAGGAAAATTGACGGCAAATTGAAGAGACGGATAATACGAATGGTAACCAAAGAGCCCAGAACAACTTCCAAAGAGGTCAGAGGTGAAAGTACATCAGTGTCAGATGGCACCATCGGTCGCCGTTGGAGCCAAAGGGGACCTGATGGAAGACGAGCGAGGAGGACACCGCTGCTGAAAGCAAATGAAGACAGACTGGGATCATTGTCCTGCTGGGATTTGGCAGAATGCAGACTGACGAGCCACAGAGCTTCTGGGAGAACGTCCTTTGGACAGATGAGACAAAACCATCAGCCCTGAGAACACCGTACCTACTGCGAAACATGGAGGAGGCTCGGCCATGTTCTGGGGCTGCTCTGCTGCATCTGGCACAGGGTGTCTTGAATCTGTAAATTTTATTTATTAATTTTGTCAGTTTCAAGTTATTGACCAGTGTGGGTTTTTCTTTCTTTAACAGAAGGGTTCCAACAGTGTTGGCCACATCTGCACAGTGTTAAATATGAGCTGGAACAGGACATGTATGAGAGGACAAGGTCCCTTTGAAATAAGGAGACTCCAATGTTAAGTTCACGCTATGAGCAACAAAGGCTGCATTGTCACCGATTTGCTGTTGAAGTGTGTTTATTGCTCTTGTCAGCATCATGTGTGGACTTGTGTTAGTGTGCCAACATGGCTGATGTTTCAACAACTGAGGCTGAAAAAGATGAGCTCAGGACGCCTTCGATCTGTAGCACGTCACACTGTCGAGCAGCAAAGAGTGTCAAATGTACCTTTGTAGCTTCCACTGAAAATGAGTGTGAACGCATATAAAACTCTAAGTGGTCATTTACTATAGAAAAATAAATACATTACAATAGAAAGCTTCTGGATTTGTTTTCTCCACTAATTAACATGTGTACCTTCTGTTATGTGTTTGACAATTCAAAAGCTTAACTTATTTAATTTCGTGTCTGTATGGCAAAAACAAACAAACAAAAAAAACCCCAAGTCATATCTGAGAAGTTCAAACCACACATCAAAAACATTTGAATACCTGGTAGGCAGAGGTGCACTTTGAAGAGTGTCCGCTGGGAGGCAGGAGTGAGCCTGCACAGACATGAGCAGTAAACAGTGATCTCGTGTTAGTGGACCTGTTGAAAATATGAATTAAGATGGAAATAAATAAGAAACCAGTTTAAAACTGTTCCTTTTCCTTTAGCGGCGGCATTATTCTAGTTTCATTCAACCTAAATCTCCCAGTATTTTTCCTGACAAGCCTTATTTCACTTTTGTGTTGTGTGTGTGTGTGTGTGTGTGTGTGTGTGTGTGTGTGTGTGTGTGTGTGTGTGTGTGTGACGATGCCGCCTCCTGACGTCCAGGTGCTCGCTGACAGCCTGAGGCGCGGGCTCCGGGATGGAGTGAGCCGCTGGACGGAGACAGCCGCAGAGCGAAGTCACGGACTCGGACATGCGGGCCTGAGCGGAGGTAAGCGGCTTCAGCTGGTCTGCGAGGGCAGCGTGAATGCGGTGCTGCGTGTGAGTGATGCGGGTGCGGGCTCGGCACGCCATTTGGCAAATAAACAACAGGAAACAAACCGGAGCGGGCTCTCCGTGTCTGTCTGCGGGGCTTTTCCCTCCGCGCGCCGGATCACAGTCAGAAGAGGCTTTCTAGTTTCCGGAGAACTTGTCAGCTCCCGGCTCCGGTTGTTTTTCTTTTTTCTTTGAATTTAATCTAATTTAGTTTTGTGTTTTACGGCTTGGTTGTACGATCGTGCAGTTTAGAGCCCGTACCTCCGGCAGGGACGAGTGGAAAGACTCAGGACCGACGCCGTTCAGCACCGGGTAAGAGAAAGTTTGCAGCTGATGGAAACGAGGGGTGAACTCCTGAGAGAAGTTTGCTGTAAGTGACCACCGTTAAAGGCGAAGCAGAAACGGACCATACCAGCGTTCAGAGTGGCGCTGGTCAGATTATAGGAGACCAAACACAAGTTTACACACGGCATATATCCAGAGGGGGCCGCGGGGTGTCCCCCACGATCAAAGATTTAGTTACTTATTATAAAGCTATTAGAAACGACCCATAAAAATATAAGCAATTAAAGGAAAAGGTGATTCATAATTATAATGTATATGGTTCTGTATAATGAGTACTTTAGGTGCTTTAAGTATATTTTGATGTTAAAACCTTTGTACTATTTGTGGTAAGATTATGCTTTTTACTTAAAGAGTCTGGATACACCTTTGAGCACTTCCTGAAACAGTTACTGAGTGTTTAAAGTCTCATGCAGCCCCAGTTTTCATGTTATACATTTCTAATAGGGCGCATGGCTACATGCCTGATGTTTTCTCCACTAAATTTATGTACGATCCGATATTCTGAGATTCCTGAGGCCCCTCCTTTGTGCCTCCATTTAAAAAAAAAAGGAAATGTCCCATATTTATCAGGAAGACTGATAACTAGAATTTTACATCACACCTTGACAACGATGTGATTATAAAACCTAGTTTTGTGAACCGTGCAAAGTTCACGAATTACATTTTTTTGGTATCAGCTACTCAAATGTGAATTTGAGTCGAGTTTCATAAATGAATCATTTTGAGAAACATGTCAAATTAAGTAACCTCTAAAGACATTTTTTCTGAAAAGCTGTTTTACACCCAGTGACAGTATTCAGGAGGCTGGACATACCCATCGTGATCTCACCCATTAATTCTGGACTCCACAGGACTCTAAGTGATCAGATAATGCTAGCAGCTTGGTTTGTAAGCTGCATCTATAAACTGCAGCTGCAGCACAAAGACACTTGCTAAGTAACAGACTAATAAAAAATGATGTCAGGTCCAGTTTAGTGACTCAGATAAGCATGGGTGAAGTGTTGAGGTGTTGTGGAACCAGGACATACTGAAGTGGGCTCCTGGAACAATACATGGACACAGACTGACGTAGTGCTGCTGTGCCAGCCACCGCTATGAGAGGGGTTATGTGCAACTGAGAACTATGGATGAGTAAAGAGCCGACATCTACGCTGACCAAGAAGCACCTGTAACCCAGTGCAATAACATCAGTAGAAGACAGCTACTATGGACGCTGGAGATCCAGAGGCTGCAGTAGAGTGGGAACCATAGTGAGCAGTATGGACACAAAGAGCCAGCAATCAGGGAAGCCCGGAAGAATGTTAATGGGTTAACTGAGGTGCAGAAGGGCATCACGAGAGAGTACAAGGCTAGTGGTGCACTAATAACATTCATCAGGAGCTATATGGGACTGTGGAAGACAACACTGGAGGCCAACTCCAAGGCAGTCCCACAAGTTACCACACTAAGGTGATGCACTGTCCCCTCTGCCGTTCTGTGTAGGCCACAACCACCTGAGTCAACTGTAGCTTCATGAGTGCAGTTCCCATCAGCCAGCTCCTGTATATGGATGACATCAAGGCGTATGCCAGGAGTGAACAGTTATTAAGAAGTGTGCAAAAACCATTTTTTGTAGCAGGAAAATACGGGGTACTTTGGGCAGGTTTTTAATGCTGTAAACTCGGACATTTTAACGTGGAAGTCTGTGGGGGCCGACTCACCTCAGGCGGCCACTGGACCTTGTGCCACTTGCTGCTTGCTGTGTTGCCTCTCGGTCTGGATGAAGTGGTAGTAGCAGTAGTGTTAGTGAATGTAGCTGGGTCAGCCAGGACACTGTCTGAGTTTATTATACATGACAACTGTGAGAGTAGCAGATTTTTACATTTGTGAAGTTCTACAGTCTTTAAGGGACATTTTTAACATAGCTTTTTTTTTTTGTTGACATAATGAAGAGAAAAGATGATGGAATTAAAGAGGTTAAAAAAAAGAGTGTGGAAGAGCAATGACCTAAACGAGTAAAATGGTACTTTTAGCTGCTCCCTTATTCACGACAACAGGCCGCACTGCATGTTTGATTTGGCAGATTTTTATGCTAGATGCCCTTCCTGATCCAACTCCAAAGGGATGTGTCTCCCCCTGGGCGTGAACCACAGGATCTTTTGCTTGTTAGGCGAATGCATAAACCAACACACTATGGAGCCGCTAAACAGACCTGGAAGAGTAAGCAGTATTTTCTTAGATAAAACCTCATAATTCTTTAGATCAAATTGTATAATTTTGTAATGTGTGTTTCCAAAAGCCCGACTCCAGTTCAGCCTACATAAAGAGAGATGTTGTATCCTTATAAAGACTCTGCAAATGTCTGTATGATGTCATTCGCTTATGCTGAGCATGTGTTTTTGTGTCTGTGCCACAAAGTGACTCATCTGCTGCTTATAGAGGGGTGTCCCTGACCAAACCACATGTATTAGATCAGGTTACCCATGTCTGTGTCTGAAGCCTTAAAAGGAACTTTAATTAGTAATTTAGCCCGTATTTGTTGGTCAGACACAAGTTTGTGAGACACTTTAAACTTTCCTGTCATGTTGCTCTGCCTCATGTCATACACCCAAACACAACCAGTGTGCTTTTTGTACTTATGAAACACTGCACAGCTCTTTGACAACACACAGCGGCTGTTCGCCTGGTGTGCGCAGTTCTCATGAGGTTCTTTTCCACCCAAGGTTCTGAGAAATAGGAAATTGATGCCCACTTCCAAAGCAGGTCCAAAGCACTGGAAAAGTTGAACAAATTATTCTGCAGGCATATCAAACATCTTGTGGTCAGAAAATACTTTTTAATGTCACCTCCGGATGTTTAACTGTACAACTGTAGCTCCCTGATCAGTGTTTCTGTGACTGGATAGAGCCAGCTGGTTCACAGAAAGTGAACTTTCAAAATAAAGTGTTTATGCCCTTTTCTGTCAAGTGATGGAAAATTCCCAGCAGTTTTCCTGTTCGTCAGCTGCTGGTGCTCTAAGGACCATGGCGCATCCATCTCTTCACACAACAGTTCTAAAATGCTGTAAAAACACTGGAAGAAACATTTCTGTCCTCAAACGTTAGAGTACTACCCTACCCTACTTTTGGGGTTTGGGGGGGGTTAGATTTTCTCCCTGGACCTTCATTTATATCCTGGTTCTTCCAGGATAAATCCCCCACAAAGGTCTTCTCCGCAAGGAATTCTGTTTACCGACATAACTCAGCTCGGACTGATGGAGAGCAGAACCATCTGGTTTGGTTGCCACCAGAAGCAGACCTGGTGAGAACCTTCTGTGTGCAAGTGCACCACTGTAAAGGAAAGTGTTGTGATTGACTAAAAGCAAATACAAAATGAGAGCTTTATGGAAAAAGGGAATCATCACAGTATCCCGATTATCTTGTTTTCATAGTCATTGAAAGCCAAAATTATAATTAAAATTAAAATCCAGCAGACACATCGAGTGAGAGTGACTCAAAAAGGTTCCTCTCCTCTGGAGGTGTCTTTTGAGTCTATATTGCCTGATAGAACACTAGTGTGTGCCGTATGCCGCAGACACATTCAGTGACGTCACATGGCTACACAACCATAAATACTTGTTGATCTTTGCACCAGCATTACAGTGTGTCATCACTGGGACTGTTAGCTTAGCTACAGTGTATTTGTACTGAATCGGTGTTACCGCCTACAGTAGCTCTCAGAGTTCTTTGGCCTGATCAGCATCGTTACCTCCGAGTCAATCCCTGCGTTCTCCCTGGAATTCCTTGCTGTTGTGTTTTTAACTCTTTCATGAACGATGAATGAATAATTATAGGAAGTCTGTGCTAAAGCCTGTTATTGGCAGGATAGTTGTCATTAGCTACCATCTCTTCACCCTTTCTCTCTCCCGCTGCTCCGCTCTGAACCCATAGACCGTAGATAAAACCTCAAATTGAGCTTTTCAATCACAACTTAGTCTCGCCTAAGCGTACCCTGCTTTATCATCTTTCTGGCTACCAAAGGGAACTAAAACTTACCAAATAAACTTCATGCTACATTCAGTAAGACTTAAACTTTCTCATTAGGAAAGTGTTTACTGACATCATGGAACAAGGGAACCACAGGATCGTTTAATCAGAGATACAGTCTGATTTGTTTTTGCAGTCCTGCAGGCCATCAGAAAGAATGCTTAAGGCAAGTTGGCCTGGAGGTTGTGTGTTTTGTAGAGTCTTTGCTGTGATCTCTGCTCTGAAGCTCCACCTCACATCCACAGTGACAGCAGAAACCTTATCACAGCGTTGACTCTCACACAGCGCTGCTATGAAACAAGGGCTGTGCCAATCATACTATCCATTATAACATTGGTATAAATTTTAATGTGATATAAAAGAATCACGTTGTGGTATCAATGATATCACAATGCCATGCGTTCACGTTCCCTAGTGCACAGCAACAACAACAACAACAGAAGCTCAGGCATGTCTGAGAGCGAGAGCCGCGTGTCACCCTCTGATCACAGTTTAGTACCTAAAAAGGAGCTACCTCAACAATCTCCAACGACGCACAGTGCAGTACATGTGCATGAAAACGTCCTGCTAAAGGTGGAAGCAACAAACTTGTTTCACCACTTAAGGCAAAAACGCACCGTCGAGGCTGTGAAGGCACACGAGCATCGATGGCGTACCTGCTAGCTGCACACCATGTGACAGGAATATTAAAAGGTGGATGGAAATTATTGATGTGGTTATATGGTATTAAGGGAGAGCTTCAAGCAACTGGTTAAAAAGCGTGACCCAAGATGCAACGTGGCAGGCAGAAAAAAGTTACAGTTTTAGTAGGTGACAGTACTGTACAGACTGCTGAAGAGTTACAAGGCTCATTTATTTCTTTCTGTACTCAAGTGTTAAGCAGCTAAGTTCTAATGTCTCCAATGAAGACACTACATAGGCTACGTTTATGCTTAAGTTTGACTTGTGGTGTGTCTGCTGCTGCTGCTGCTGCTGCTGCTGCTGCTAGGACCCTGTAATAGATTCCCAGTTTTAGGAGTCCGTCATCTGTGACAGTAACTCATTAGAAACGAAGGATGGAAGATGGCCTTCATTTTGTTTGCACTAATCAAGGGTGCTGTCTGCAAGATGAAATTGTTCTGGTTTTTTTTTTCCTGTGGTGTCATAAACATTATTGCAAATTTCCTAGAAATAATCATGATGCAATTATGAGTCTATATTGCCTGTGGCACATAAATGAGGTAAAGAGAATTAAATATTTCAGCTTAATTCTTTTTCTGCTTTGGCTCCTTGGGCGGGCGGGGAGTTCTGTTTGTGGGTGGCTTATCAAGACAATCATAAAAACCACACTCAGGTTAGACTGCAGCCTAAAAAAGTACCAACATAAAAAACAAACAAACATGATTTTCCTGTGAAGTTACACATGAGCTGACTGAGCCACTGCAGGCAACATTTAGCAGCTGACCCATGTGTCAGAGGTCAAGTTGCACTGTGGGGCATGTAGGCAACCACAGAAAAGCAGAATGATTTGGGCGCTGCTGCTCATGTTAGAGTGAAGTACACTGCTAAACATGTCAGTTACTGTGTGCATTAGTAATGCCTAATAATAATTTGTAGCAATAATGCAGTTTGTTGGGTCACTTGAGGGCCACACTACTTAATAGCTGTAAACACAATGGCTACACATTTGTTAGTAAGCAGTGACTGTGTGTTTGGAGTTGTGTTCACTGTCTTTTAGCTCTGTCTTTGGTCCCCACCTTCACAGGTGGTCAGCCTGTTAGCTCTGAAGGGTTGTTCCTTTCTGCCTTGCAGAGTGTAGCTGGCAGCGGTGAGTTGATGGACCTCTCAGAATCCACTCATCAGGTGTGACTCACTCTTGCTGCAGTGTCTGGTGGTTTGTGTGATCTGGGTGGCCTGGGCACCGGCACGATTTAGTTGCTGTGCGCGGTGTACAGCAGGCCTGGGCTGAGTGTGTTTGCTGCTAACAAGAACAGGGAGATGGACGCCAAGCAGTAAAGTTGTATGCTGTCAAAAATATCAGAGAATTCCTGTTTGAATATGAGATGAAATATTCCCTGTGCTTGCTGATAATTAAACTAATTTCAGACGTTGATAGATAAGAGCTTGTGGTGTGTAAAACATAGATCATATTTTAATGGCAGCCATTGAGCAAAACGTGAGCAAATCCAGAGAACAGCAGTACCTGTTACTCACATGAGACTGACCACAGCAGGTGATATTAACAAAAATAAGACTCACACAGTCTTCTCACATTACACACGCCCATTTGATCCAGTGCTTAAATGCTGATTACAGCGGTCTGAATGCACGGCTCATTCTGTAGCAGCCCTCTGTGAGTTGTGATCCACTTCCAGGTGGGTCTAAAAATCACTCAGCATGAGGGTCTCTGAAGGCAGCGATCGCATGGAACCATTCAGAGCTGTCTGTCCATCTCCTGTCTATCAGGCTGCCCTCCACTCCTAAGCCCTCACCCCTGCTGCCTCCACCCACCCCCACCGCCCCTGGCTCTCAGACAGAGACATGCAGTGTCCTGCCAAGGAATACAAGGGCACTGCCACATGTCACCGGTTAGCTGTTCCTCCATGTGATATGCAGCAACTCAGCGACCCGCACGTGCTCACACAGAAAATGTACAGCACACAGTCGAACGTATGCACACAGCTGAACTCCGTCTGTGAGGTTTGGTGTGTTGGAAAATAATTGGAGAGGGAGCAGCTGAGGGCTGCGTGAGATGGCTGATTTTCATCTCTTCCTCTGTTCGACAGTCGTTCCTCTGTCTGCGAACCAGAAAGCAGCCGTATTGTTGTTCGGGGTAAAAAGTTCATTCTTGTATTTTTGGAATCCTGTTTTAAAAGGAGTCTAAAAATAGCAGGGAGGTTTGTGCACGTGGGTGTGCGGAGGGTGAGCTGGGCGTAGATTAGCCATCATCCGAGAAAAGATCAGACTCTGCGTTAAATCACTGGCAGACAAGCACCCACACACTGATTTTTATTGTTTTACGCAATCTTCCATCAACAGCTTATGTCTCCATTTGGCCCAAAATTCCCTGCTCACTACAACATGCTGACTGCGCTCGTCTGTGAGTGCCCTAAATTTAAACCATGTTGTTCCTTGTAGTGTTGTCCTGAAGCGAGGACGGCTCGCAGGCAGGATGACTCACGCACTAGATATTCATGTAATGCTCTCCAGTCGGCATGTTGCTGCTTGCTGTGGGTGATTTTTGATACTGTGAAATGACTGCTGCATTTTTGTTATCGGTTGTGGCAATAAACACGTCAATTATGGCTTCATATCACAAGCTGTCAGTTTTTTCCTGCCACAACAGAAAACAAGCAGCAGACGGTAATGGAGAGGAGGTGAAACTCACACAGCTCAGGTTAGCCCTGCACCGAGGGGAGGACCGAGGCGGAGGAGTGCTCACTTTGTTTTTGTCTGCCTGTAAGAGAACTGGCAAAGGAAGAACCCGTGAAATCCAGATCACCTTCTTTAAGACTGCTCTGTAACCCTGCTTGGTTCAGTTAGGTCTTGCTTTCAAGTTATAGCAGAATTCAGTAATTGAACCGAATGCATTTCCTGATTAGCTTCTCGTGTATGCGCAGTATGCTTGTAAAGCCTTTAGTCTGTACTGGAGGAAAATTATTTCCTACACCCTAACTGACTTCAGTCTTTCAGATACTGTGACTATTAATTTTCATGTTAACAAACACAAAGTATTGAAAGTATTTTTCACATTAAAAATTGCCTTCTTCATGCTGCAGTGATCCAAAGACAAACTGATCCGTTTGTCAGCCTTTTCAATCTTGGTGTTAAAAAGTACGCAGCTCAGCGTCTGTGTGTGAAATGGGCTGCACAATGCAGCAAT
>JAMQGT020010348.1:0-15406 GCA_024447675.2 Pterophyllum scalare | reverse complement strand
AAATAATGTATTCTCATTAGTGTTACAGTATTCTAGCATCATAATCCATTTAAATATCCATGAACTCTGAAGAATAAAACAAAACTACAAAATAACTTCAAACATTTGGATATACTGACAAGGTTAAACACTAAGAGTTGTTTTTTTTAAGACGTGTGTTTACCTAAACCAAGTAGTTGGTGCAGTCGTTGCCTGTTTGTTTTTTCCTTTCTTCTTTCAATGAACACTACAAGTGACTGCAGCACAATGGAAGTCATTTGGTCCCATTCTGCTTCGAGTGTTCTCATTTTTCAACAGCACGCACCAGAATGCAGACATCTAACAAAATATATAAAATGTAAGAAATGAAAAGAAATGAAGGCAGATCTGTTATCTTTTCTTTTTACACAACTACTCCATCTCATTACTCCTTTCTTCTTCTTTAATACTGCTCTCTGTGACAAAGTCGTCGTGACACGAGAGCAAATTACTCGTCTGTTATACAAACTTTGTTTTAAAATAGACATCACATCACCTCATATAAAAAAAAACAAAAAAAACCACTGGCTATAAAAAAATAAGTCGACACAATCCACAAGCTGGAGACCAGCATTCTTCTCTTTCTCGTATAACGACCTTCAGTGAAAGTAAATTAACACTGATTTTCTCTAACACTGTCAAATATGTGAAAGACAGTAATGTGCCGCCATCTGCACGGTTAACTTCATTAACAGTAAACAAACACCACTGGTCTTTTTAGTCAGGAGCTACAATTTACTATGACCCCTCTGCAATCACATTTGTTTTTTTTGTTTTTTTTTTTACCTTTACCTACAATGACAAAAAACAAAAAGAAACCCAGCAGAATTAATTATGAAGATAGAAATGTAACAGCACATGCTTGTAAAACTGATCCATCACAGTAACATCGAGTGGTTCAGGATGTACACTGCACTTCAGGGAGGCTCGTGCTTAGTTCTGTGCGATAACCGTGTCGCTCTCCGGGTTGAGGTACAGCGCAATCCATGCTCACTTCTGCAGTTGGCTTTACAGCGCCGTGCAACGCAGTGCAACGTGGGAAAATAAAATTATACATATATCTCAAAGGTTTACACTGTTTTAGCTGTTGCTTCTCCATTTCTCCCAATTTAGAAACCTGCGCTGCTTTTGTTCCACTGCCAGCAACTACAACAATGACATGCAGGTTCACGTGATGTGGTTGAAGGAAATGCTCGTCAGCGTGCTCACAGTTTCTGGGAATAGCTGGAAGACAAATAAAAGCACTTTGGAAGTCCTCACAGTCACCTTCCTCTCCCATTAACTGGATTATCCTCTTTGTTTACGCTGTGTCTCCCAAAATGGTATAAACTCAGAAAAATTGGAGTATACAGTGGAATAAAAACAAACTCATGACGGTAGTGTTGTGGTTTCTAGTAGTGCTGAATGTTGTGGGTGTAACACGCACGCACACGTGCGTGCGCACACACACACAGGTTGCTCCGCTCCATTTGTTTCTGTAGTTAAACCCGCCCGACCTTAGCGTCTCCGATGGCACCCCAGACATCAAAAACAAACTCATCAGGGAAGGCAAAGTCTCCCAGGGTTTCATCTAAAGCCTCGGCAAACTCATCTGGGTTCTTTTTGTCTTTTCCCAGCTCCACCATGGTAGCCGCTGATGGGGAGACACAAAATATTTAGTTCACATCTCACTAAAAGTGAAACCCACATAGCCATTAGGTGCCCACACTCACCCAGCTCGCTGTCTCTGATGCCCATATAACTCTCGAGCAGGTCATCCACCTTCTCGATGGCCTTTTCCTCAAATGCAGAGGGCTGAAGAACAACTGAATTTTATTTAAACAGTACAAACACCAGTTATTAGTCCACAGGTGTTGCAGGCATGCTCACCAGTTCCTCCACAGTTGCAGGACCTTTAGAGCGAAGCCGAAGGGTTCCTCTGCCGGTCCCCAGTTGAACCCCTGATGCAGACCTAGATCCTCCAGACCGCTGGCTGATCATGTCTACACAAAACATTAAACTTGTTCAGAAATACTTCAACATTCCCCCCCCCTGCTGTGACAGTTTTGATGCTTAACTGGAAATCTGAAAACTGAGTAAGATTCTGTTCTTTTAATTTTATGTACCAACATGGAGGATGCTTGTATTATTAAATCAGGCTAGTGTGTACAGAGATGTGACAAAATAAATATTTGTGAAGCAGCACGGGAAAAGCTGGCCAAAGACACAGACTGAGAAGCCCGACTGTACACACATCTTTAACTTAAAAATTCTCAGGGATTAAATGTGTAGTTAAACTTCAGATCAAAGAAGAAAAATCTCAGAAGCCCGATGCTCTTTGCACCTAATTATTTGAAATTTTGGCCATGTTTAATATGAGCTTTTACCATTACACAAACACATGGCAGAAAATAAGGAAAAGTATAACAGGTTCCCTTCAAAGTAGGTTTTCGATCACTGACAAGGCTTTCATGCATCCTCTTCTGGCACCTACCAAAGGCTTTCAGAGGCTCCACCAGCTTGATGGTGAACTCCTTTCCTTTGGGAAGCTCCTTTAGCATCTTCGCCACTTCATAGTGTCGACAGCCGATAAGGCGATGGCCATTAATCGACTCTATCATATCCCCCACGTTGATAACCTGGATCTGGTGGATGACGCTGCCCTCGCGAATCCTCTAAAAAAAAAAATCAAACAATAAATCCAATTCACTATCGAGCTCATCACTTTCTCCCTGCAGCAAGTAATTGATTCACATTTCATTTCAGGGTCATGCCTTTACCCGGGGGTGCTTGGGTCAATAGAAAAACACTTTCTCCATCATTTAAACATTCCTCACCTTGATGAAAGCGTAGCCAGCTCCATTATCAGTGATCGTCAATCCCAGTGCATCCTCCCCTTTGAACACCTCTATCTCCTTTCTCTGGCCTTTAATGTGGGCAAAAATAAAGTCCTCTAGCCCTATCTGACCTCCCAACAGTTTATCCATGTCCACCTTGTGAGTGTTCAGAGTGCAAAACATAACCTGTGAGGGAACACAAGCATCAAGTAAAATTTGTCATGATCATATCTGGAGCACATCCATCACTGTCAGCAGAACATCTCACCTCTGACGGCGGTATCCCAAAGGCCTCACCAATCTTGGCGTAAAGCTCCCGCACATTACTGAAGCCCTCAATGCGGCCTGTGGGGCTGCCGTGAGCGAGCTGGGTGTGGAAGATGAGGCGAGGTCGCATGCTGTTAGGTGGAGGCGGCAGGCCTTCAGAGGTGGCACCTTCTCCCAGCCCAACAACGCCACCATCTATGCCCTCCATACCTGGCACATTGAGACCTGCGCGGATGGGCTCCGCTTCCTCGTTCTCAACTAACGGGGACGCCTTCTTCCTTCTTCCCAATCCCAGCGGCATAGTAGTCCTATTTGGGGTGTGCAGAGGGAGAGGAGGGGAGGATGGAGGCAGTTCTTTGGGGGGGGGGGTTATGCTGCAATCCTGACCAACATACACCTGTTCAGCCAAATCAGCTGCAGGGCTGCTGGATATTTATGTCACAGTAACAGTGTTGTCCTCCAGACCAGCTTGAGAGCCGTCTCAACCAGGCACTGTATGGATTCAGGAACCCAAACATCAGAGCAGCTCACATAGCTGGATCTGCAGTGGAAGGTTTTCAGCTGCAACACAGAGACAAAAAGTCCTTCAACTTTATGAATGTACCAAAGCAATGACTGTTCTAATATTATGTGCCAATATATAGTGCTGTGCAAATGTCTTGAGTCACCCTTAATTTCTTTATGTAATGCTTCCAAAAGGCCAGACTCTAACAAAAAGGCACCTAACTCAAGGGATGAACCACTGTTGTGTCTACACATAACAGACAACTTAGTAAAGAACCGATTTTTATTGTATCTTAAGGCGCTTCCTCACTAGCAGCCTGTCACAAAAACACAATTTGTTCCCATTTCTTTAGACGCATCTAAATAAAAGGTCTGTTAAATTTTCAAGGACAACAGTCTGACAGGCATAAAAAAAGTATTTTCGCAGCAACAAGGTGATTCTCAAAGGCCAAAAACTTGGAAAATTTTGGCATGCTGTGCGGTGTGCTTGAAATTTCTGAGTAAACTGGACAAATGGAGGACAAAAAAAATAGCAGGACTAGAAAACTACCTACAACAGATGAACAGTATCAGAAAAGGGGGGGAAATCCAGCAAAGACCTGACAGACCTCAGAGATGTGTCTGGCCCTTCAGCTGAGTCAACTACTGTTCAGTGAAACTTCATCAGAAATGGTCTCAGTGGAAGGGTGTCTGTCAAGAAGCAATTCTTAAGAAAGGGAAACAGGGAGAAAAGGCTGAGGTATGCTAAATTACACAAGCACTGGACTGAAAATCGGTGGGAGTAGGTCTTATGGGGTGATGAATCCAAATTTAACATTTTTAGTTCAAATCATCCTCACATGGTACAGATGAGGTCGGGAGAGAGGTACGACAGGGGGTGTCTACAGCCATCTGTAAAACACGGTGAAGGTGCTGTCGAGGTTTGGGGCTACATTTCAGCAAATGGTGTTGGAGATCTTGTCAAAACTGATGGAATTATGAACACTGAAACGTATGGGCAGCGTTCAATCCCTGAAGTCCCATCGTGAAAACATCTGATTGGCAAGAGCTTCATTTTTCAGCATGACAATGATCCCAAACGCACTACCTTTACATAAAAACATACCTGGATAGTAAAACACCATCAGTCATGTATTGGCCTCCCCTGAACTTCAAAACTATTGAAGCAGTGTGGGATCAGCTTGACAGATGGTGCAATAAAAGGCAGCCAACATCCAAAGAAGAGTTTTGAATGTCCTTCAAGAAGCCTGGAAAGCTATTCCTGAAGACTACTTAAAGAAATTACAAGCAGTCTGATAGAGTTCAGGCTGTGCTGAATTTTAAAGGTTGTCACACCAAGTATTCACTTTCAAGCTCCTTAGAAATATACCAACTGTTTTTTGTGTTGTATACTACATTTCGATGAATGATTGTACGTTTCAATAAATCACTGCACCTATTTTCAGTTTCCCTGACAAAATACACAGAAATGAGGTTTGGCTCAAGACTCTTGCACAATGCTCTATAAAACAATTAAACACTAAACTGTGCCACTACTCTTCTTTAACATGTACTGAGTGTTCAAGCTACACGTTGAAGCTTGAACATTCAGTACATTAGACAAAGCCAATGTTAGCTGCTAGCTCTGAGACGCAGCCTCACATCTTCCACTTGTAGCAACACAAATCGTGAATAATAAGTAACACCCCAGCAGCCACCAAGTCAGTTATTAGCTCATAACTCCTGAAGCAGAACAACTGACTGGCAACCCCCCTCCCCTCCCCCCACGTTAGTGAGTTACTACGTTACTATTTCTCAAGACTGGTTAGCTATCCAGCTAGCTCAATCAAGATCGCAGAAAGCTGTAAACATGGAGTCATTCTTACCGGAGTTTCAGCCAACTATCGTTAGCCTGCTAACGCTGCACTCAAAAAAATAACGTTACACCTTCACAGAAAGTGTTTGAATGGTTTTCACTCCTGCGTTCCCGACAGGCTAACTTGGCCTGTTAAGGTTTAAGTACAGTGTTTGTTTCTGTGTGTGTGTGTGTGTGTGTCGGTATGCTGCCGTTGAGTTAGCTTACTGCCAGCCCAGCAGGGGTGGAACAATGATACCTTCAGGGTTCCTCGTAAACACCGACCTTCCCCTGAGCGACTGCTTTAAAGTCCCCGATTTAAAAGTTTAACCAATAAGAATAAGAAATGCGTGGGTTAAAGCAGTGTTTGGTCAAATATGGTAACATTTTACATTATGATATGGATTGCAGGTCTGCTATTTTGATTACGTTTTTTATATTATCTTTGCGTTGGAGGTGCATACTGTCATTATCTTATATACAAATGAATACAGTGAATATTCAACGCCGCGTTATTTAGCGTGAATGGGCTGAACGGTTTCTTTAGTCTTTACAAAGCGCTAGTATGTTGCTGTGTACCTAAACGTTTGATATCAGTGCCATTTCATATGAGAGCGTTTTTAGCTGTGAGTATACATCTCCCCCTGGTGGCCAAAATCCATCACAGCAGGCTGTGGAGTATAAAACTTCAAATTTGAAATATTTAGCTTCTCTGATGCTAGTTCCTCAATAGGTTCATTGCGGGGCAGAAAAACAATTCATGTACACACTGGGCCCTATTCCAGGAATCATGTTAACAAACTGAGTTCAAAATAAACTGAGTTGATTAACTGTGAGATAACCTGAGTTTCCCGTCCCAGAACAGCTGATCAGGGTTAGTTAATCAACTCTGAGTGTATTCACCTTTGCTGAGTAAGGAAGGTCAATGGAGCTCCGATACCATGATTCACCATGGCAACAGGTAAACAAAGAGCAGCGCCTCCATTTTACTGATTGGGGGAATGTGAACACGTGTGAGTGTTGACCGAGATATTTATCTTAAAATAGCAGGAATGAAGAAAAGAGTCATTTAAATCAGCTCAACCCACTCTGTCATCATCATAGTCGGAATACAAGCTTGATATAAAATATATTCTCTTTTGTATATTTTGTGCAAAGCTGGAAAACTAATTTATGTAATGTAATGACTTTTAAGAGAATTTTATTATTTCTGCCAGTGCTGGATAAAAATGTTTCATGAGACTTAGAGACAAACTCTGCTTTAATTTTCCCCAGTTTAACCATTTCTACGCTGATGTGATCTCAGCTTCACTGCTAGACGATGGCGCTCTCACGGCCATAGCAGAGTTGTTTTACTGAGTCAGTAAACTGAAAAAATACAAGGGCAGCTTTCCAAGTCTTTAATGAGTGTAAAGTATTTAATTAATAAAAGGCAAACATGTTATAAGAAGTAGGAAAAATAAAGCCCATATGAACGGATCCAGAGCGGATGAGCTGGGACATGGCTGGAGCCTGCACTGGATCCGGGCCTTATCCGGTCTGAATCTGTGATCCTTTTCCCGTTTTGGATCCCTCCTGCTGTGCAAGTTGACTCAGACATGGTTTGCTGATCCATTAAGGAGCCTCTGATCCCTTCAGGGGGATTCGGTTTTGAGTGGGTCCCCAGAGTGACTTCCTGTGGAAAAAAATATCATATTCTGAATTTCAGACACCATAACTTTTAAAATGCTTACGGCATGAATCTCAACCTGTGAGCAGATTTCAGAAAATATTTAGACACACTGCCTGCTGCTGCACGTAAAAAGTACCTTTGAATACACACACTTCAGATTTCAAGTCTTAAAATATTTCAGCATCATTTCCAAGATCCTCACAGTTTTTCGATCGGTGCGACCTTTTGCAACACGACAAATGACTGACCACTGATCAGCATGTTATACGTCGACAGCTTTCTACCGGTAAGTTTGATTTAAACCGTAACATATAGTAAATGTTTCATCTCTCTCCACTCTGGCTGCACACACAGCACCTTCACATTTCACTGACCTTGATGGTACTCCCAGTGACAGTTCCTGTCTGGCTGCAGACACAGGCCCACCTCACAGGACGCACACATCCAGGCAGTGCTCCTGTGACAGATTTTGCAACGCCGTCTCCCCATGCTGGCTCTCTGTGATTTGATCTGCCCGCTGCTTCGTGGGGACAGGGAAGTGTTTGTCTCCTGGGGACTTCTGGGGCTCATTTTTCAGAGGAACTCCCATGAGGTATGCAGCAAGCTCCTCCTCGAAACACTGATGCGTCATAGGTTTCTGCTGCATTGTGGCACACTGATCCTTGTGGATGACAAAGGAGTTTGTCATAGCAATGTCAACCATATGCTGGAAAATAGTGGTAGGCCACCTCCTTGTTTTCCGGTGGACTGAACTTGTTCCAATCAACTGGTCAGAGGTATCCACTCCTCCCATGTACTTATGGTACTCCGTCACTGTGGTGGGCCTGGGGATTGTGATCTGCACTGTTCTTCCATCCTCTGTCTTCTGATAGCGTTTCACTCGGTCCCCACTGTACACTGAGTGGACGGTGGAGCACAGGGAGACTTCCCTGGTATCCATCCACTTCACAAAGAGAAGATCCCCATCCCTGATCCACCGGATACTGCCTCGTTGGGATTTCTTGGTGAGGGCATTTTTGCAGGTGGTGGGGACACCACTTCTCCCCTCCCTGTACGTCCCGCAAGCTCCGAATCCCTGCCGACTCAGGTGTCGGAAGAGGAGGGGACTGGTGTAGAAGCTGTCGGTATAAACAATATACCCAGACCCCAGGTAGTCCTTTTTGACCAAACTTGTCACAACATCGAACGAGAACCCCTTTCCTGAGGCCATTTTTGACTTGCCCGAGTAGAGCTGGAAGTCGACGGTGTAGCCCTTTATGTCAGCAAGGACAAAAAACTTCAGCCCCCACTTTGTTGGCTTGGACTTCATGTACTGTTTGATGCTGAGCCTGGCCTTGGTTGCCACCATCCTCTCATCCACTGAAATGTGCTGTCTTGGGTGGTACATGGCCTTGCACCTTATGCATATCATCTCCATAAGAGGTCTGACCCAGTGGAGACGGTCGTAGTCCCCTGTGCCCCTTTTTGCCTCATTTATCTTATCTTGCTCTGGGTCGGTAATGCGAAGGTTGGCTAAAATGGCCATGAACCGGTCTCGGGCCATGATGGTGGCAGGGAATGGCACGTGAAAGATGGTTTCTCTACGCCAAAAGTCACTCATTTTTGGGAGGCGCAAGATTGACATGAATATTAACAAGCCAATGAACTTCTTCATTTCTTCTGGATTTATGTTGGTCCAGTTGATCTTTCTCCCGTCCTCCTTCCCTAAGGCTGCACTCTTATTTGTGTTATCACAGAGGAGTTTGAGAACTGCACTATTAAAAAAATGTGAAAAAATTTCCCCTGGGGAAGGGTTCCCACTATTGAGGGGGGGCTGGACACCGGGGGTCCGTTTGGGGTTGAACCTCAGCGGCTGAGGGCCTCTGTCATCAGGCTCTGCCTCAGTCCTCCATCTCAGCTTGAGTGGTGAGCGGCTTCGATCTCTGGTTGTACCATTAGAGCCTCCAGCAGCCACATGGCCCCTCCCTCTATGGCCCCTGCCTTTGTGGCCCTGAGTGTCTCCTCCACTCTGGCATGGCTGCTCCTTATCACACGGGAATCTGAAAGTAGTGGAGACATGTTCAGCTGGTCACACAACCTATACAGTACACACAAGGCATGGCACACTGAGCAAGCAGCCTACACTATACCGAAAAAGTTACCAAACATAAAACACATGTGCCATAGTTCCCATACGCTCATTTACGCAATAAGTAAAAATGCGTACAAAAACACACACACATTGTGCAGATTTACTGACTTAGAAAACTATTCAAAAACAGTCGCCACACAATGCAAGCTTCTATTTACACATGCAATTAAACACACACAAAGTAAAAAGGAAGCTAAACTCTCGCCATGTGGACAGAGCTCCATGCATCCAGAAATTCAACCGGGCGTCAACATTACCTTTCTTCGCCAGAAGCTGCTCCTTCTGCCGCTCCTCCGGTCTCCAATCCATCTCCAGACATCAGTGGTGCTTTTAACACCGGGGAGAACTGTTCTTCACACATCTGTTAAATATATTTCGCCTCTTTGCTCCGTTTCTCTGCACTGTTGTTACGCTGCACCGAGCGAGTATGCTGCGCGTGTGTGTGTGTCTGCGGGAGGGACGGAGGGGGGGGGACAACAGAGGGGATTTGCGGGTTTACTGCAACAGCAGGAGCGAAATTACCGTAATGACCACATGTTGGCTGTGAAGCGCAAGTTCTTTTACGTCATGCGTGCTTTCCTAATGTTACTAAAAGCAAACATTGCATTCATTTGCATTGCTATGCAGATGATATCTCGCTCTATCTATCCATGAAGCCAGATTACACAAATCAGTTAAACTAGAGGTGAGTCTTAAAGACAAAGTCTGGATGACCTGCAACGCACTACTTCTGAATTCTGACAAGACCTCAGAAACATGGCGTCTAGCCTGGTACTTACGGGCATTACGTCGCCCTCCAGCAACACTGTGATGAACCGTGGAGTCATTTTTCACCACAATATTTCCTTTTGCTGCATTTTATTCCTGTCCTGTCAGAGTGAGGCAAAAAAAAGACTAGTTCATGCATTTGTTCCTATTGTAATTCATCACTATCAGGCTGCTCTGAAAGCTCCCTGAAAGTCTTCAGTTGATCCAAAAACGCTGCAGTGGGAGTATTTCTTCTGTGGAACCAGTTTGCAGTTTGGATCAGAGATACGGACACCCTCTCTTTATTTTTCAGATTATAGCTTTAATTTTTCATAAAGTTTATAGTTAGGGATGGATCAGCTGACTGTTAACCACCCCTTAGTTATGTTGCCATAGGCTCAGGCTGCTGAGACTTCCCGTGATGCGCTCAACATTTCTTTTCCATTCCCTACAGAATTTTAATCTCCTCTCTGTTTGCTTTCTCCTCATCTCTCTGCAGCCCTTTTCTGAATTTTTTCCCTTCACTCCAGTCGGTCGCAGTAGATGGCTGCTCTTCCCTGAGCCTGGTTCCACTCAAGGTTTCTTCCTGTTAAAAGGCAGTTTTTCCTTCCCACTGTTGCCACGTGGTGCTTGTAGGGGGTTGTCTGATTATCAGGCTTTTCTCTCCAATGCTGCACTTTCTTTACCTTGAAATAAATGATGCCATTAGGTGTTACTGTCCTCTAGCCCAAAATGCATGAGGCTCCCTAGATGAAGTGCTGCGCAGTGAAATCTGAGGAAAGATATTAGGGGAAACTGCTGTTAAAATGAGCTATATAATTAAAACCCTGGACAGTAAGTGATGCAGTAATTGCCAGTTTGGTTTGCCAGTTTCTTTATTATTGTGGAAATGCAAATCATCACAGCATAGGAAAGGCCAAGTAGAAATTTCAATATGTCCTATTATGAATTCATATAAGTTTTATTGTTAAAAAAAAAATAAAGAATTTTGTATCCCAACCTGAGAAATTTCAAAACATGAACGAGGTAAAAAAAAAAGCATCTGCTTTTTTCCTGGAAAAAAAACCCAAAACAAATTCTGCAAAAAAAAAAAAAGAAAAAAAGAAAGAAATTAGAGAGATTACACATCTCTACATTCATGTTACACCACATGTTTGTGTAAGTTAGAAACTTCAGCAGAAGCAGGATAAAGCGGCAGTTCTCATCTGTCATGAAGTTTGCTCATTTTCCTCTGACGGTCACATCGGCACTAAAATAATTTTGAATGCCCACAATGACCCGAGTGATTTACCGGCTTTCATCGTCAACGAAAAGACATCAACTGATTCTTTAGGATCGTCCCCCAACTCTGAAGCCACACAATGCCAGATTCTGTACATGCTGGAGTGAAAGCTGTTCGGCATAAGAGAGTCATGATATAAGACAGAATAATCAAACACAAATAAACATTGCAGGCCTTTAAAGCTGGGGGCTCAGACTTCTTTTCCCACAGCTTACTGTGAACTATCATGGCAGCACACCCACGTCCCATTTTAATATGTTGGCTACAAGAAATCAGAAACACACTGGCTTTTGATCCAAAATGCAATCAGACAGGCAGCTTTAGAATAACAATAAGGAGGAATTAAAATATCACATGATATCTGTATAAAATATCAATTTCTCTGTGCATCTCAACAGGTCACGAATGCAGTAAGATTTTGGTAGTTTTCAGTCACATGACAAGATACACACATGCTCTCGACATATTTTTAGACACATACCCGCATATATATAATAATATTATACTAAGACAGGGACAACTGTTTGGCACATTTTTCCTCCACCGAATATTTTACATAAACAATAACTTGTGCATACTTCTGGTTAAACACAAGTTTGGAAAAGTAAACAAGTGCCATCTTTACAGCTGCAGAAGAAAAAAACTCCCAACACCTCTCCCTATGTTTTCCTACATTATAAATCTGGGAAATACTGCACACTGGCGATCCACCCAGGGTGCATCCTGTTATTATTATTAGTAGAAATAGCATAAGGGCTGATATTGGCCTCTCTCCAGAAATATTAGCATCTGCACGTAATGTTTTCTCATATTAAAAAGGAATAATTTATAGTCTCACGTTTGACTTCATTTTTTTTTTTCTTCAATACTCTGCAGCACATGAAACAGAGCAGCATTACAGCTGAGCGCACTGAGGTGTGGAGACCAGCTGAGTCTTCAAGGTAACTTAATAAACAATGACCCCATCACCTCCTCTTTTAAATATACCTCTAACATAGTGTATGCACATACATTGATCAGCCACAACATTAAAACCGCCTGCTTAATATTGCACCCTACCCCCCATTTTTGTCACCAGCATAGCTCTGACCTGTCAGAGTGCTCTTTAGGTCTGCATGACAGGGGCCTTAGGTGGGTGTTACACGCAGTAACATCCACATGAATGCTAAGTCCCACTTCACCTGTCAGTGGATTAAAACTTGTGGCTGATATTTTTATATTTATAAAGAACATTACCTGATACACACACACACACGCCCCCTAAGAATCATACTGAGCATCAGTCCTGGTAGGGCACCACCGTTTTCAGCCTTGAGAACACTTTAGGTGTATTTTTTCCAGGTAGCTTTATATTATAGCTTAGTGTAAACTACAAGTAAAAAACACTGGATTTTATTTTATTTTTTTTACACATAAAGAGAAAACTCTACTTAATGCCAAAACTCCTAATAAGACCAGTACCTCAAAAGCTTTCACCTTTCAGGATCTGCACAGCATCTAAGCTTCAATTTTACCTAATGGAAACTAAAATCACGTCCTATGAGTAATGTAGTTATAGCCACATTCAAGCATGCATCGGTGCACCTGAGGTAATGTTAAGCAGCTGACCGTGTGTTACCTTAAGCACTCGCACAAACATCTGCTATGAAACCAAATCCTCAGTTATTTCCGGGTGGTGCAATACATTGAATTTTTAAAGAACACCTGCGTGTCTCCTTCACACAAAGCCAATTATTTTCCCCCGGTTTTCTGGATTCTGGGTTAAGACAATTAAAATTAAACTCATCTGAACCCAAACCTGCCCTGAGCCTCAAAAGTCCAGGTAGTACACAGGAGAGTGCCGCTGGAAATTTTAACTGTTTTTGATTTGGAGTCACATGAAGTCACAGCGGAAGAATCTGCTCAAGTGTATCGCGTGTGCTTTGGGCCAGTTTGTCAGGAAATTTAATAGTGAAGTCCAGGATCATGTCACCTCTCTTCTCAGGGAACTTGGACAGCGGCAGCCCTTCTCCACTTATTCGCTTTTTCATTCCGGGTTTAACAATGTCTCTGGAGGTCACAGTGATGGTTCGGCCGTCCAGTGTGGGAGCTTTGACCGTGCATCCGCACAACGCCTGGAGACAGAGAAGGAGCGGTAAGCAGATGTCTAAGTGCTTGTTAAGTTTTGATAACAAGCGACTTTAAAAACATAAACAAGCATGATTAATGTTGGAATTATATTTTCCGGCATTTGTGCTCTCTTACCTCTCTAAGAGATATTTTTGCAGGATAAACAATGTCTGAGCCCTCTCTTCTGAACACCGGGTGAGGCTTGTCTTTGACCACAAACACCACATCTGCAGGAATGTTGGAGGGAGTTTCATCTCCCTCCCTGGGAAAGGTAATTTTTGTTCCCTCTTTCCAGCCACGCTTTATATCGACTGTTAAAATCTTGTCTTCGCTGCGAATGGTGCAGCCGTCTGGATTGAGCCTCTTACGAGAGATCCTCATCTTTTTCGTGCAGCCTGAGAACACCTCCTCCAGGCTCACCTTCAGCTCGTGCACCACAGGCGGGTCCTTCTTCTTCTCGCGCGCTCTGTGAGCTCCTACCGGGTGGGGTTTAAAGGACCGGTGAAACCCACCCATGCCGCCCATTCCTGACATGCCAAATGCAGCAAAGGGGTCATTGATGTTTGCGTCGTCCTCCCCATCCTGGAAGAAGAAGTGATCGAATGGGCTGCGGCCACCAAAGAATTCAGCAAAGATTGCATGAGGGTCCCCATGGAAGCTGTAGTTGTAGCTTTGACCGCCGTGTCCTCCGCCTCCAGTGTTGGCTGAACCCTTTAATCCTGTAGAAGAAGAAGACATGGACAAACACCCATGTTCATTTAATTCAATTCTTTGCTGTTATTTATTTTTTCAGGCATTTTTGGTACCTGTTATCATTTTTGAAAAACTTTTTTCAAAAACTGATTTTAATAAAAACCACAATCATTATGATATCGATGCTTTTTAAAACACGTCTGTTTGTTTTTTGGTCCTATTTATTTATTTACCATTTGATGTCGGGGAAATTAAGCATTCTTTCATTAAAAGCTGACTTTTTCAAAGTGTCTTCGTTGCACCATCTTTGAACACTAAGTCAGCACATAGTCTTAAGACAGCAGATACACACTCATTAGAGCTAATGATGATGTCAGGTGGTTATCAGAAGATATCAGCTGATATCAACTTGGTTATTGATCTGCTTGCTCAATATATTCCTGCTCATCTGTTGAATAACACTTCATGCTTGCTGGTTTATCACTAATAACACTGACTTATATTCACTATTCAATTTTAAACTCTGTCTACAATCAATCAAACAAACAATAAAGAATACTGACTAATTAAAAGACAAGTAATGCTCAGAAGCAGAAATATTTTAAAATCGTCTGTGCTTCTTGACGTCTCTAAGTTTGATCTCTGTCCCTCCCTGTACATGAGGGTGTGGGCAGGGACGCCGAAAGCCTGAAGGCACAAATCCGTGCATTTTTTTTAAAGCTGCACAGAGGCACACAGGACAGGACAGGACAGACAAGAACTCGCTGTTTCCAGCAGGTTCTCCAGCTCCACCTATTGTACACACGCATCCATTGTCCGATTACTGATGCAGAAAGATACCAGAAACTACACTAAGGAGGATGCATGTGTATATCGATTAGATTCAGCAGAATCAGAAAATGTACGCTTTGCTTTATAGAGGATTAAACTCAGTAATGGCATAAGCTGTAAAACTTCGTGAAACCCCGAGGGGAGGAGATCAGTTACCTTCTTCTCCAAAACCATCGTAAATGTCCTTTTTCTTGGCATCGCCGAGAACATCATACGCTTCGGCGATCTCCTTGAATTTGTCTTCGGCTCCGGAGACTTGTTCTTGTCGGGGTGATAACGCAGAGCCTGCTTTCTCATACGCCTTTTTTATTTCATCTTCAGATGCTCCTTTGGCTATTCCCAACACTTTGTAGTAATCTTTACCCATCACACTGATCGGTCGGGACTTCTTTCAGTTGCCTTTGTCGACGTTTGGGTTTAACGTCGACACAATATCCAGCATGTCTCGTGTAACGAGGGTCAGCTTAACGGGCTCCGCCGCCTCACGCCGCCGTCGCAGCTG
>JAMQGT020010345.1:0-30949 GCA_024447675.2 Pterophyllum scalare | reverse complement strand
TTATCTCATTTACTCATTACAGTTACGTATTGCTGTGGTGTCTTTTGTGGGAGCTGTGAGCTGCAGGTCTTTCTCCTTGGTGTGACTGAGACAGTGAGCTTCACAGGTGAATGGGATTACCTACTGAGCTACTGAGAGAGGCAGGGAATAGAGTAACAGGAGCGCTTGTTTCAGTGCGAGGCACACTGCAGCCGGGTGGGTAGTAAATCCATTTTGAATCATACCCATGTTTATCTTGACACCCATTAAAATCACTTTTGATTTTTGTTTGCATAAAACAAACAAGAATGTGTTCATTATTGACTGGGGCTACTAATAAAACTACAAATTTGGTTACTTATCTTATGCTTTTTCATTTAAAAACTAAGCTAGTTACCTGTTAGCACTAATGTCATGTTTAGCATGTAGCATAAATATGGCTTGATCTTCTTATCTAGCTATTACCAAAAAAAGGTAATAAATGTATTCTCAAAATTTGTGTATTTGTAATTTATCTTTCTTTTTTTTTATGAGCCTGTCATGCAACTGGAATAATGATCCGAATGCACTGATGTATCAAACATATTTGCTTTTACAAGAACAGCTCTATAAGTTTTGTATAGGCTATTCTTATTACTGTTTGGATTTTTTTTATTTAGTTATTTATGCCAGGAATGACAGGTAATAAGGAAGGGGT
This sequence comes from Pterophyllum scalare, assembly GCA_024447675.2. Taxonomy (NCBI): domain Eukaryota; kingdom Metazoa; phylum Chordata; class Actinopteri; order Cichliformes; family Cichlidae; genus Pterophyllum; species Pterophyllum scalare. Next base: position 30,273 of record JAMQGT020010345.1, on the reverse strand, counting down.
AATAAAAAGAGGGATTAAAAAAGAGAGAGAGAGAAAAAAGGGGGGGGGCACAGTAGATATACATGCATACACACATTCACATATCTATACATATGCATATACATATTCATATACACACATACACACAATTTTGCTGTTTGCAGTAATGTGTGTGCATGTGCCTCTGTCATTGAATGTACTCAACATTGAGGGCAAGAAACCGCAACCATGCCCCCGGTGATCCAGAGGCAAATAGGGAAGGACCCAGGGGTCCCAGGCCATCCACAGCCCACTAGGAGCTCATTTGGGAATTTATTCTAAGCCTCCATTACAACAAAGGACTTTTTTACATGAGGGAAAGTTGTGAAAAATAATCAAATAAAGAACAAATAATAAAAGAACAACAACAAAATGCAAGTGTATTAACTTGCCAAATTAATGTGAAAAATAGGTACTCATTCTATCCACTATACATTGACAGTTATATTTTACATGTACACCAATGTTTTTCTAAAAAATACCCAAATATTTTCCAATATGTAAAAAGCAGCAGCATTCATATCTGAACTATTTAGCTTTTTAAGAGAGTAAGAGTTGAATATTATAGAACAATTAAATCAAGCAATATAATATATTTGATTGCAAAGTTGCACATTGCCATGGTGTTTGAAAGTTTATTATAAATTAAGAATTGTTCTTTCAGAGCACTCCAGTAAGGACACAGTGATTTGGATTTAAAACAGTGTGGTTGCCTCTCAGAACATTTGGTTCTCGGGAATGCATCAAAATCTTTTTGATGGTAAAAGCAAAAGGATTCCATCACTTTGTACTTGAAAGGAGTGTAAGTGCCTCTTAGGTCGTTCTGGCTCAAGGCAACTTAAGTTGCCTTGATGAAAGATTCCAGCTATTAAGAATGATGCTAGCTGACCTTTCTTGAATGAAAGAAAAAAAATATTTTCTAAGAGAGGTGTTTTTTTTTTTTTAGCAATGCATATTTGCAGTCAAATCTACTTCTCTTTTCCCTTGGGGTATAGATTCACTGTTTTGCTGCTTGCAATGTCTATAACATTCTAAGTTTTGCAAAGGAGTAAAAATGTTGGAAAATGACTGAGATTAGCTTTGGTGCAATGTTGGGGTCACAGTTGAGGCTGCACTGACATCACAAGTACAAGTCCTTGCAAGTTAATTTACCTGGAGCCTATGTAAGGCCGCACAATCTCCTCTGCACTAGCTTCCAAAGACTCCTAGGGGACTATAGTCATCAAAGAGTAGAGGGTTCATTCTCTTCTCCAATCTCTTTGCCAGTCATTGGGGATTTAAACAAATGTACAGTAGTCATGGTAGAAGCATTTCTGAAAGGCTGCTAAATCTCCTTTGAGGGATGAAGCATATAGTCATTGAAAGGTAGAATAATTCCATTGCAGACACAGTTTTGGAGGAAATATACTGAATCCTATTTTGAGCAATGCTTGTTCAACAGCTCTACGGCTCCTACATAATAGGATTCAAATATAGGAGTGAAATTGACTGAACGTGGTGGCGTGCTTTCTATTCTGTAGTTCTGTTGCCCAGTATGAAAGAAACAATATTATAGTGTCCCAAGAGCAGATTTACAACAGCTGCTATTGCACTCAGTGTGCAGAGGTAAACACTGTAAAAATACAATAGTTAAAAACAGTTATTTGGACCAATGGGCTATTACAAAGCCAAATATTTGGGAAGCACCAATTTTACGAAACACTTAGACACATTAGTAATTAACAGATATTTATATGCATCTAAAATGTTGTACTGCCAGTCCAAGGAAATATATTTTGCTGTTTACTGCCAGAACCACATATTGCTACCATGTCTTGTTTTCCCTAAGTTGCCTTGCCACTGTCTTCCAAAATTGGAGTCTGTACTGACAGCACTACCTAAGACTTGTATATACAGCACAAGTTGTATGTAGAGTCTTAGATACAACTGTTATTTATATATATATATATATATATATATATATATATATGCATGTGTGTGTGTTGTGTGTTAAAAAGTGTTGCTCCTTTACACACTGACAGACTGACAGACAGACAGGCAATAGTACAGTCTTCAATAAATAAACAACAAAGTTAAAGTGCCACAGGTGCATTGTGAGGGCCTTTATGAAATGCTTTAGGATTGTTTCAGTGCAATGCAGGGGGTGTAACAAATCATGTCCCTTGTTACACCCCAAGCACCAAAGCACTGGCCCACTGCAGACAGCAACATAGTGGGAGAGACCATTATCATTGCCCACCTCCCAGCTGAAGAGCTGAGCTCCTTTAACTGATAATTTTGCTTTCAACTTTATTTTTTATAGATTTTGAAGAGAAGCTGATTTAAATGTAATTAATAGATTTTAGATAGACCTCTCTTTCCTCACACTGCATGTGTGTGTGTGTGTGTGTGTGCGCATGCATGCATGTGTGTTAGTTTATTGCCTTAAATAGCTAATGATATTTTTACAATGCAACTCAAAAATTAAAGTAACACTTTAATGAGAGTATAGCATCAAGTCAATTAAACCTCTGGGATATTGATCTGGTCAGTTAAGTAGCAGAGGGGGTTGTTAATCGGTTTCAGCTGCTTTGGTGTTAATGAAGTTAACAACAGGTGCACTAGAGAGGCAACAATGAGACAACCCTCAAAATAAGAATGGTTTTACAGGTGGAGGACACTAACATTTTTTGACATGAGGGTGGCTGCTTTTCACAGATGACAGCAGTTTCACCCTGAGCACATGCAACAGACGTGAACGGGTCCAAAGAACCTGTGGAGAACGTTGTGCTGCCTATAACATCATTCAGCTTGACAGGTTTGGCGGTGGGTCAGCGATAGTCTGGGAAGGCTTATCCATGGAGGGACTCTGAGACCGCTACAGGCTAGGCAATGGCACGCTGATTGCCATCAGGTATCCGGGTGAAATCCTTGGACCCACTGCCAGACCCCATGCTGGTGTAGTGGGTCCTGGCTTCTCCTGCTGCATGGCCTCATGTGGCGAGAGTATATAGGCAGTTCATACACCTCTGGGACATTATGTTTCGGTCCATCCGCTGCTGCCAGGTTGCACCTCAGAATATCCAGGAGCTCAGTGATGCCCTGGTCCAGATCTGGGAGGCAAACCCCCAAGACACCATCTGTCATCTCATTAGGAGCACGCCCTGACATTGCCAGGCCCATTGAGATCTGATGTGTTTTCAAATCATGCCTTTCTTTTTTTCTTTTTTTTTTTTTTTGAGCCATGTAGTTTTCTGTTAAAAGCTTTTCCATTTTGGCATTTCAAATGCAAGCTTTATTAAAAGTGGTGGATTTTAACTTAACCCTAATCCTAGCGAGGTCACCACTGACCCAATGGATCTTACCAGGTTAACAAATAAAGAGAGAATAAGAGAGTAACAGGTCCACATCTCATTTCATAATTGCAGAAAACCACCTGAAAATTGCTCATCCCCCTTAAAGATATGCCACAAATAAGGCTTTTCCTGTAAGATACCAGATGTTTCAAGATGTTTGCAGAACCAAATGTTTCAAATGTAAATAATGCTACTTCTCTCAGTTCAAATAAAACAATGAATAATGTATGGTGTGCTTCTACAGTTATCCACTTAAGTTTACTACACAGCCTAAAGACTGGAAAGGAAAGGAATACTGCACTTTGGGGAAATATGCTGTTGTTTGAATCAGTGCCACCACAAAATATTTAAAGAGAAAATATGGACAGGTGGGCGCCTGAAAACCTCAAATCTGATAAATATTGATAACCAATAAACAGGACTTTAGTGGAATAATAATGTAAATCTTCCTGTCACAAAAGTACTGAGAGTAGGCTATATGTTTAATAGCAAATAAAAACAAATGGTGCCATTACAATCACTTAGGTTATCCTGTAAACAGCAACTGCACTGTGTAGAGTGCAGCATCATCAGGAGACATTCAGATTGGTGACGCACCATAAAATATCAGCAGCTTTTTTTTTCCTTTTCCCTTATTAAATCTCCACTGCAGAGTCATGTAATGTCAACTCTAGCCATCCGCCCACCAAGTCACAGACACACAAACTCCAGTACACACACGCAAAGACAGCAATGCACACACAGAACACCCGTGGGTGGTCAGTTAACATGTTTGCTTGTGTTTGCCTTGCCTAAAGGCACTTTGCTAAGCAAAGGCTAAACAAACAGAAGTCACTGTGGAGGTCTTCCTCTGTGTGCTGGTGTTATTTGTGTGCACTGTACAGTATATGTATTTGTTAAACCTATTCCCCATTAGCCTTCACAAAGTGGTCACTCTGCTTCCTGAGCTCCTTGAAGCTGTTGTGTTGCTTCAACCTCACGGTGCAAATAGGCTGCAGGTGAACACCATAGGGAGGACTTTACTATTCTTGGAACTGTCCTCCTTTGTTGTGACTTTTCAGCTTGTTACATCATATGATATCTTATGTACTAGTGGAAATTTTGATACATTTTGAACAATTGATACAATTTTGAACAGCATGGAAACACCAAAATTTTAATATTGGGAGTGACGATTGTCCAGTTCCATAAAGTTGCAGCTTTTTTTTGTTTTGTTTTGTTTTTAAAACTGTATTTAATACATATACTTGATCTTTAGTCTGTAGATAAAATGGACAGAGGAGCTAAGATGAACACAGTTTTCTTTTTTGGGACCATACAAGACACTTCAGCAGCATCTAGACCAACTTGTGAGATACGTGAATGGACATTGTCATTCTTAGCTCCTATTATAAGTTACTCCAACAAAATATGAAGAGTGTATATATCATAAAATGCTGTCGGAGCACAAATCAAGTCAACCTTCTGATCTTCTTGTTCATCATGTCTAAGTTGCATAATTAGCCACAGTTTAATGCTGCAATATGAACATGTTCATATGCATTGGCACAATTTATATGCAGTGTTGCTGCTTTTTTTTCTATATGATAGGGTGAGTTTTTAAAGAAAACACTGAGCTTTTTTTTTTTTTTTACTTCAGTATTCATAAAGCTGACTGCAGTATTAGTATATGTTTTTGAGAGTTCTCTGAATTTCTTTCAGTGTTCTCAGATATTCTTAGGTTTTCACTGAATATTTTTAGGACGTCATTCAGGATTTGTCAGATTTTTACTCACAGTTAAAATGTTAAATTCTCAGAATATTCTCAGAATTTAAAATATTTTATTTTAGCTTCAAAGTTTCTTACATTTTCTAATTGTTGAAAATTCATTAATGTATTAATAATTCCTAGAAGTCCATTCATTTCTCTTATTATCATTATTATATAACTTTTTAGATTTTAATTCAATGTCATCAGCATTCCATTTTAGTCCGGCATACCCAGCATTTCTCCAGTTACCATAATTGGAAAGTAATCAGTTTCTTATTTGTACTGTCCAAAAAGTGACCAAACTTTTCCACTCACCCTGATTAAACTGCCAAGTTTACCAGTATTCCCAGTGAACAGCTGGGGACAGCTTTTAGGGTTACTGCTTGACAGTAACCATGATTAAATAATGCTGTGTGTGTGTGTGTGTGTGTGTGTTTCCCTTATATTAAAGCTTGTATAGTGCTAAAATCTATTAGACCACCACCCCATGCTAGGTTTATGGCAATGCTGCCCTAAATTAATAGTATTGGTAATTACCAAAATCATTTTTTTATGTGTCTGCAATAGTTAATCCACCACTATGTGGTTAAATATTGTTATTATCCATAATTTTTTCAATTACTGTTTAAAAATTTACTGTTTTACAAGACAGAAAATGACAGTAAAACACATTATTTTTAATTAAGATGCCAAAATACAGTTATTGACTTGCATTGCTGCACAGAAAAAAAATAGTGGTTGAATGTTATGTTTGATTAATTTCTGTTCTCAGTTTCAGTTGAAAAAGTTGCATTCAAATAAAACCCTGTTAGTATAAACTGTAGTTTTAAATAATTAAATTAAATAAACCTCCGCTCTTTATACACTAGATTTAAGACATAAATATGTTCTTTCTTTCTTTTTTTGGTTCTTGTCAGACCAGATCTTCTTTCCACATCAATTACACATACCACTTTTCACACAGTACTTGCAAATACACTTACTGCACCAGATTTAATTTGTCAAGATCTGGCCATTATATATGAGATATTTGTTTGACTCATTTAGTAAGTAGGTCACAAGGTTAAAAATAAATGAGAGAAAGATCAGTAAAAATAGCCTCAGTTTCATGAGGTTAACTGGCTGACCAATGAGCTGGTGTACTAGAAAATTGATGTCTGGGGCTTTATGTTTTAGATAGGCCAACAGCATTGTACAGTAACTTGTGTGTCTGTGTGTGGTGAATGTATTTATTCGAAGGCTGTTTTACAGCAAGAGAAAACATCCCATTGTGGAATTCTGATATAGACACATAGATTTCTACCTACTTCTAGCTACTATACAACTGTTTCAAGTGCTTTGCTTCATCTGTATGTCACTTATAATTAAATCTTTATTCACAAGAATTATCTCTTTGTCAAAAAAATTATAATAAATTTCTCTCCTGATACTAAATCAAAGGCAGTGAAAAATTTGTGGCAAAAAATTAAGCAGTGGTGTTTTCAGGGGAGAAATAAAAGGTTTAGGAGGCTACATAGAGTGATCATCAATTAGCTTGTATTATAAAAGAGAAAAGGGAAAAAAACTCGTCAGGAGAGTAAAGATGATGAAATACTGTTATTATGTTATCATTTAATAGTCAAAGGCAGCGAAAATCAGTCCTATCACCATTTATTTAGATGAAATTAAGTTTAACACTACATCAAGCATCAAGCACCAGCTTAGCACCAAACGAGGCCAAAATTCTTTCTTATGCAGAAGTTAAATTGACTTGGGTAATTTTCAATCTTTAGAGACACATCCGATAAATTGGACAAAAACCTTTAAGGATTTATTTGTAGGAGCGTGAAACTACTTTGATGATAAGAAGAAATCATTTAAAGCCCAATATTTAAATGACATTCATGCCCATGATAATGGTATGTGAACTTCTGACCACAACTACATATGCACAGTACTTAACAAATGCATTAGACCACCTCTCAGTATAAGGTTTATGCCACAGCTGCCCTAAATTAACAGTATTGGTGATTACTCAAATCTTTTTTTCTATGTGTGACTATGTGATGTATGCTAACTCTGTTTAATTTGAATCCTAAAATAATTATTTTTGTTATCCATGCTTGTTCAAATTTACTATTTAACTAATTTATAACTAGTTAATTTCTGACTATTCAGGGAAGTCTAGTGTGCCAGCTCAAATGTAGGTAAAAACATGAATTCAATTTTTTACCTAATAAATAAAAATATAATAAATAATAATAATACATTTTTTGTAAAATATTTATTTTCTTGTTTTTATGGCAAGTGGTCTAATAAATTTATTTTTGACCATATTCAGACTACACAGTGTATTCAGTGTGAGGTAACCATTTGTTCACCCCAGGAAGAACAGATGCTAGCTGTTAAATAACAGATGCTAGATGCTAATGTTAGCTAGCTGTGTGCTTTCTTGATTTGGGGGATGTAGAAATTAGAAAGACATGCTTCATGGTACAATTGTTGGTGGTTTTTGATTACATTAAATTAGATTAGATTGCTTTATTGTCACTGAACATTCAGCAAAATTTACATTGCAGCTACTGTCAGCTTAAAAGACATGTATACAATATACATAAACAAAAACAATAGTAAAATATCACAATAGGGAGTTGGGGTTAGAATAAATATAATAAAATGTGCAGAATAGTGCATGAAGAAAGTCATTTCCTTTTCCAGCCTCCCCCTTATTAGGTGGGAGGGATTATGTGTGCAGCTGAAGAGGGGAGTAGGTGTGTGAGTGCAGTGTGTGGCAGTGTACTGTGGGGGAGGTGTCTGATGTGATGGCTGCAGGGTGATGAGGTGTGTGAGGTTTGTGTGTGGCGCTCTGCAGGGTGATGGCTCTGACAGCTTTGGGGAAGAAACTGTTCCTCAGTCTGTTGGTGGTGGTCCGTATGCTCCTGTACCGCTTTTCCTGATGGAACTGGTACAAACAGTCTGTGGCCCGGATGGGTGGGGTCCATGACGATGGTTCTGGCTCTCTTTTTGACCCAGCCTGCATATACAGAGTCCAGGTCTGGGAGGGGGCAGCCCACAATGCCCTGTGTGCTGTTCTTACCACCCGGGCCAGTTGTTTGCTCTCCAGTGCTGTGCAGCTGCCATACCACACTGTCACACTGAGGCAGACTGCGCTTTCAATTGTGGCCTGGTAGAAGTTCACGAGCAGCTGAGATGAGAGTCCAGCCCGTTTCAGTTTCCTGAGGAAGAAGAGCCTTTGTTGTGCCTTCTTCTCCAGGTGGGAGGAGTTGGTAGACCAGGAAAGGTCAGATGTGATGTGGAGGCCCAGGAACTTGATGTTGTCCACACGCTCCAATATCCTCTCCGTCTATGAGAGGGGGGTGTGGTCCATCTTCCTGGACCTCCTAAAGTCCACGATGATCTCCTTGGTTTTTCCTGTGTTCAGCACCAGGTTGTTGGCTGAACACCACTGGTTAAGCTGCTGGATCTGAAATAAAATGAAATGAAATGAGACCCTCTACTGTGGTGTCGTCCGCGTACTTCACAACTGTGTTCGTGGGGTGGGTGGCTTCACAGTCGTGTGTGAACAGGGTGAAGAGGGCTGGGCTGAGCACACAACCCTGTGGCATGCCTGTGTGAAGGACCAGTGGGGATGATGTTGCCTCACCTATTCTCACCACCTGAGACCTGTTGGTGAGGAAGTCTCTGATCCAGTGACACAGTGACACAGGTAGACCCACCTCACAATATTTCAGTGCCAGCTTGTCTGGGATGACGGTGTTAAATGCTGAGCTGAAGTCTATAAATAGCATCCTGATGTAGGTGTTGGGATGCTGCAGGTGGGTAAGGGCTGTGTGCATGGTGATGGAGACAGCATCCTCTGTTGACCGATTCCCTCTGTAGGCAAACTGAAGGCTGTCCAGGTCTGCGGGGATGGAGTCTCTAATGTACCTCAGAAGGATCTGCTCGAAGCACTTCATGATTACCGGGATCAAAGCAACAGGCCGGTGAGCACGTTATGATTTCTGGAAAGAGACACTGATGCTGTTTTTTTTTTCTTCACATCTTTTTCTTGAGGAGCACTGCTGCTATTTTGTTCCATCATATTCAAGAATAGGCTGGTGAAACTGATATGAGGCAATCATTTGATGTTTTACAAGACAAGCGGTCGGACTGTTGGACTGGTTGGTACTACATAAATGAAACCAGTGGCACATCTGGACCTCTTTGCTACATTCTGTCAAATCTTATTCTCCACTACTCTCCAGTGATGTGACTTCCAGAATATGTCCATAACATCAGCCAATAGGAGTTCAGTACAATCTTCAGCATACATTATGACAAAGTGAAAGATAGTCTTAAGGACAGACAACAGTTACCATCTTATCAGTTGTCTGAACCTGACATTAGTGAAATAGCTAAAGGTTACTAGACAACATATTTAACAGTGTGGATTATCTAGCTAGCTAGGTTACATGACTGGCAGCACCATAGCATACAAAAACCACCTATGCTAATGAAGAGACCTTAATTGACACCATTCCGTTGTAACTCCAGAGCTACTGTTCAGAAAACATGTATGTCCTCTGACATACCACTGGAGGATTAATTGGTTTTTTGAGATAAATTGGTGAGACTGACTTGCTGTCTAAAGTAGAATTCCTGTTCTTTTATTTGCCTTCATTCTACTTTGTGTTTCAGACTTTATTCTGGAGCAGAGATATGGGAAAAGGGGATTGGATGGAAGTTTGGTTTTGTTGCTGTCTGCTGTTTTGTTTGCCAAAGGTCCTCTGACTGAGCATTCATGCCAGTTTTCAGCAAAGCACTGCTACAGTGAGATATGCGCTTGGAAATAGATTGGTGGGCAGATAGAGACAGACAGCTAGCGATGCACAGACTGACTATAGGGAAGCAAAAAAGGAACTCTGTATATAGTACCAGTGCCCTGCAAAATCCTTTATTATCGAGTGAAACTTTTCAGAAATTGAGAAGAATGACCATTTTCCCCCACTGACACTACTGCAGTGGTGGTATTTTAGCTAATCATTACCACAGGTTTCAGTTGAATCATTTTCTATACATGTTATCTTTCATTTTCAGTCCAAAGGGGATAAAAACTGATGCCACAGGGTTTGCAGAGGCCATGTACAAAATATAATACAATGTGTGTTGATTTATTTCATCTACATTTCAGTAATGCTGATTTATTTTTGCTGTGACTTTCTTTCCAGAAAGATTGAGGTAAACTGAAATGCAGGGAGATGGAGGGGATTTCAGGAAGATGGAATATTTTGGTTGTTGTTATTTGAGACCTAAAATAGTTGATGTGCACTTGTAGCGCCGATAAGAGAAAACAGCTTCATTTACAGTTGTATTTTGGTCAGAATGTTGTTGCCCTGAGGATGGCATAGCTCTCAAAAGGTGACTTACTATCAGTAAAAAAAATGAGATTTTTATTCTTACTCATCTAGAAGCCATAGAAAATATGAAATTGTGGAAAACAGTGAAAATGTCAACTAAATGTCAGTTGTTTTTTTTTTTTTTAATTTGGTAATTATGGCGGTGGGGGTGTTGGTCACATATACTTTCACAGTTGTATGTGGAGTTAATGAAGAATCACTGCTGTAGAAAACAAAAGCATATCCACTGAGCAGGTGATTATTCTATAACCACTGGTCTGCTTACCGTGCACACTTTGGAAATAGAGATGCATGGTTAAAAATTTGAATTGTTTATTTGAATTTGCTCTATATGAACATTATGGGCTTTTATGTTAAACATACAAAATTAAACCCCAGCAATTGTTCTTTGTTTAAATCTCCCTGACACTATTCTCTGACTCATCCAAGTGGTATATTAAATTATGCATCTCATGAATTAAAAGTGCCTCAATGTAGGAACACCAATGGACAAAAACAGTAACCTGACACTAAGTCATATGGGAAGCTGAAGCAGCAATATCATAATAACTTAAAGCCATGATCTGTCATAATTCAAACCAAAATGAATTAATTTAACACTAGAATCACCAACAAATCATGTAGCTACAGTATGTTAAAATAAACCCCCATTATCTCATATTTCATGACTTATTTCATGAAAATAATATTTTATCATATAGTGAATTTTGGGGTGTGTGGGATAAAATTAAAAAATAAAACCACTTATACCTAGAACCACCAAGGATACCAATTTGACCCCATAGAAATTAATGTAAAACAATTGTGGCATGCCAGGTTGCCTAGCAAGAGATTTTGTTTGCACAGATTTGACACAAAAGCTGTCATATCATGAGCCAGAGCTAGCTAGATGTGATTAATAAATAAATATATAGGGGACTGTAGTTAGATAAAAGACGAATAATTACTACAGAGCTGAACGGATCACAGATGGGATGTTGAGTTGGGTCAGGGCAAGGGAGTGTGTGACGGAAGATGGAACAAATCACTGGGCGAGCTGCTGGCTCTGCAGAGCAGCGGAGAAACCATAGCTGAACTCAGCAGAGAGTCCAGAGTGCGGTGTACTAATCTGAGCAAATAAAGAGTGAAATCCAGAGCAGAGCAGCTGAATTGAATGGGTTTCAGGCCTGAGGAGGAGAGCCGAGAAGGGCCGTAGACTCAGGCAGAGAGCAGTGTACTAAATTGTTTTTAACACAGTTGAATAAATTACAGTATTACACACAGCATATTGTTACACTGTTATGCCTGCACAGCAGGGGGGAATGTTTGATGTTGGTCTTTGATAAACCAAATAATTTCAACAAAATTGCAGCAAAATGACTCCATATGACTAGTTTTGTTTGAGAACTAGCAAGAGAAGCAGATGTCTTGATTATACATGCTTTTTTTTATTGTGTAAAAGAAAAAACATCTAAAGTCTGATTTATTAGTTCATTATTTACCTCAGCTCCAGTTTTGGATCAAAAATTTGCATGAAAAAAAAATCAGTCTTTCCAAAACTTTTTTTGTTTGGTGCCAGCGAGATGTGCTTAATGGAGCATGTACATCTCACAGCTAGGATCAGAGCTATATGACACACAAGGGCTTGAGTTCCATGGTTAAGACAACAAACACCTATTGTAATTTGTGTAAAATGCAAAAGTATTCAAATTTTCCAGTGCTTTGGGTGCCATCTAGTAACACAAGGGGAAAGAGTACAAAGGATTTGCACTGAATGGGTAGGAATCCACACTTATTGCATCAGTTGTTATCACTGTATACATGAAGTGGATCATATAAATCTCCACAGTGCCCTCCCTTCAGGATATTTTCTTCAGCTCTACATCTGTTTCCGCTTGCTTACTTTTTCTGTCGCACTGCCAGCATTGTACCATCAAGGTTGTTGGAAGAATCTTTGTTTACCGTATACGCTGCATTTTAATTAGAATTCTGACCTCTGCAGCTACACTGTGGCATGAAAGTGAGCTAAATAATAAATGAAGAATCATTGAGCAACGACACCGAACTAATTTCAAAACATGAGACACAGTGATTAATAAGCAGGATCGTGCTAGGTAAGATTGCAGGCCAGTAGCCAAGTTAACAAAAACTCAGAGAAGGTTTATATCAAAATTTTATCCTGCCTTTTAAGCTAGAGATAAAGCCTCGAAGCTAATAAAATTACTACTAAATTACTAAATTAATTAATGCTAAAATAATTAGGATAGTTCCCCTTGAGGGTTGAGATACTTCACTGACTTTTCACAAGATGAACAGCCAAAGGCTCTGAGATTCATCCTCTGGGGATCATGAATGTCTGCAGCAAAATTTGACCTTGGTAAGTTAAATATTATAAGATAACTAGTCAAGCTTTAACAGTCTTTTGGATAATCCTTTGGGGCATTGAGCTATTTCAGTGTGGATGAAATTCGTGGCCCTAAGAATTCCTGGATGGTGGGTTTCCTCACCAGCCTTACATCCCTAATTTTTCTAGCATAGCTTTTCTTTTTTGCAGTATGTTTACTTCAAATACCAGTGTGACAAAATGCAATTTTTCAGGTAAAAAAAAAAGAAAAAAGAAAGACCACAGACACAACAGGTAAATTAACACCTATAAATTGCATTTTGACAAAATGCAGTTAGGTCCTGGCGTGGATTCAACCAAGATGCTGGCTTGCCACTGATAATGCTGAAGAGTAACATAAAGGCTCTGGCTTTAAGTCTACTAATAAAAAAACAGGTTAGATGGGGGATGGATTTCTTTTAAATTTGCATTAAAATCTATTTTAATTAAACTTTGCTGACATCTATAGACTGCGTTTTGTTATTTCTCTTATCCAGTGCAGTGTCAATCTAATGCACTGTTGCCACTGACTAAAGAGGCTCTGCAAGGTGAAGAAAAGCTGGCAAAATCAAAAGACATTCATTGCTGACAGAGCTGTGCATTCATCATCTTACAATGCATTGTTTGCCTGGAGTCTCAACCCACCACAATATAATTACCTTTCTACATAAGCTACATGTGCTGCTGAGAGAAGAGGCCAATGTTCTGTGGATTATTTTTCTCCCTGTATGTGGAGCAGAATCAAAACATGTTTAACATATGAAATCTTTCATTCTCAAATATCACACACACATAAATCCACACATTCTACATGTTTGTTAATAAAATAATATCTGCCTTTTCCATGTTTTTTTTTTATGTAAACAGCAGCAGTGGATAATTGTTTTGCGCATTCACGCAGTATAAATACTTTCTCCCATTCTCATGTGGTGAATGTATTCATTTTAGAGTAAAATGCTTTAAGCACATGACAAATTGCACTGATTAATTGCTAATCTCCATTTCCATTTAGATGACTCATTTTCTCTGTAATGGTCCTTATCGTGAATTCAGGTGCTCAAGAGTCACATCTGGTTGCCATAGCATTGGGCCTTTTTATCATTGGATGTGATTTTACATTGCTTTGGACTGTTATTACTCTCAGCGATGACCTCATACACTTATACAAGCACAGAGGTTCTGAGGAAGTGCTTATATCACTGTTAAAACCAGAGAAGCCTCTATTGTCGAGAGGGCCACCCGTGGATATCTCCTGCTGAGTGTTAAAAAGTAAAATGTGTGTGGAAAATGCGGCTTGGCCCTTAGTCAATAGATGGGTTATGTTTAGTACAAAGATGCCTATTTTTTAGAGTGATATCAGGGACAAATCCAAGCTTGGAGCATTCATAGTAAATGTGCATATCGCGGATGATCTCGTTATCCTGCAGGATACAGAATCTTTTTACTTCTTCTTTTTAATCTCTGTATCACAGATTAGGCTCGCCAACTTAGTAGGGGGAAATTATTCTCTTGAAAATAACTCCCAAATTGATTTGGTTCTCGTTTTTTTTGTTGGCAGGCAATATGGTCACCTTACCTGTACTGCTATTTTGCCTTGTGGCTGCTTTCTAACCCCTAGCCATAATATCAAATTTACATGGATCAAAATCTAATCAGTTCATCCCTGAATCCAAACATTTGTTCACATTTAAATAAATTGCATCAAAGTGTTCTTTTGATGTCTTATTTTTACACGAACTACAAACGAATTACAAAAAAATTCACATTCTTGACGAGGCAGATGGTTGGACAAACAGACGAACCATATTGTCAGGGCTCTTGCTTGGTGTACTCACTTGTGGCATTTTATTTTTTCCATCCATCCATCCATGCATACATCCATCCATCTCCCTAATCACCTATCCTATTTAAGGTTGCAAGGAGGCTGGAGCCCAACCTAGCTGCCACAGTTTCTAGCATAGTTCCTAGACAACAACCATTGTTTAGCTGTGGTTCTGTAATTCATCACATTGCAACTAGTGATTAATTCAATTTTATTTATATAGCACCAAATCACATCAACAGTGGCCTCAAGATGAGATTAGTTTAGGTTGATCTGAACACACCAATTGTAGTCAGGTGCATACAAAAAAAAATACTGGATCAAGCAGTTTGCTTGTAATGGTAATCCAGCTTGACTTCAATGTGATCCAGCTACACAGCATTATCCGAGTGTGAGCTGAATGACTTCTGCATGTACAGTTTACATGGACTACCAACAGCAAATAGATTCCTGACATGTGGGCAGATCAGACCTTTTCCAAGACTGTCTTGCTGTGTATGATGAGTGAACAGTTGGATTTAATGATGAATTCAGAGGCTGAAGTATGTCGCAGACCAACCAATTTGGGATTTATTTACCACCACTATTACTTACAGAGACAGAAAAAAACATGATGTTACTTTGGAGGACTGGCAGCTCACACAAACAACAGCCCCAGAATAGAAAACAGGAAAGTTAGGGCCATTTAATCTGCCACCAGGGAGCTTCGTCTACCATCACCACTACTATTTACATATTGTCATTAAACCAAGTAACATTACAAAATATATTTATTCAAACAATAAAAATAAACAATAAATTTCCATTAATATCATATAAGCCAAAACATCAACTTAACATCTACAAACAAAAGGAAAAAAAACACTTTAAGACCCTTGCACATAATCCTCCACAAAGAATTCATTTCAATACATTTTCCATTTGTTTACCACACTATGATCAATTACTTTCACATGGGTAATGCTAGCTCTCGCTCTCTCTCTCCTTTTTACATACAGTAGCTGCTACAGCATTTAGATGATACAGAACCGCACTGAAATTAGGACTGTCATATCAGATTTTTCAATGCACAAAAGAAATTGCAATGATAATATCACAGTATCTATTGAAAATAGATCAGTCAAACTATGATTAACTTTATTTATTGCAGTTATTTGTAGATCAAGATATTTGTTGGATGTGTCACGTGAACCAGCTAGGTGCAGAGTGGTGGTGGTTATAACTGGTATATCAAAGGCACAAATACCATTAATAGACCATCACATCAAAAATGTGTATAAAGGAAATTAAAATGAATAAAAGACTCCAAAGTCTATAATTTACTAAATACCTGGCATGAATAAATGTCACAGATACATGCATTAACCTACTCAGTTTGTACAGATAAAACAGAGCACCAATCTACAGTGACTCAGTAAGACCAGCCATAAAATAGACACACTTGTGAGTCACTGTGGAGGGCACAGTAATGCAGTTTTTCTCAAAATTAACCTCTCTCTAGTGTCTCACTTAATATACCCATAAGTAGAGTGAACACTCTCATATAAGTCCTCATGATGCACACTGGTTTGGTAAAATGGTTATAATCATGATATGTAATACAATAATAAAGCGGTTTAAAAACTCAACCACTGATTTGGACCAGAACAGGCAAATTATTGGTTTGGAAACCCCTGCTGAGGGTCTAACATTTTCAAGTTCTGATTTCTACTCTTACCACATTACTTTAACCAGAAAAAAAAATTATATACACAAGACAATATTTGGCCATGCAAGATGACTTGCACTTGATGGCATGCATGCTAACATTAGTCAGATGAAAGACAGCTCAGGGTCGGATTTGATCCAAAAAGTAAGATGATCCCTTGCTTTCCTTTCCTGACAGCCAGATTAGTGGTGCCCATTTCTAGGCTAACGTTAGCTAATGTTGCTCACTGCTGATGTTTGGGGAAGAGGAGAGAAATTAAGGCAAGGAATTCTAGAGTGTCACATTTCTGAGTCAAATAATTTGCCCGACTTCTTTACAAAAAAAAAAAGGTTTCCCAGGGCTGCATAAGTAAGTACACTCCATGATTTAATAGATTGTGGAATCAACATTAGCAGCAATAATCTAAAGTAGCATAATTGTTTCCCACATGGCTTTAGAAGTTTCTCACATCTTTGTGAAGAAGTGGCTGTAGTTCATTGAGATTTGTGGGCACTCACTGATTCACAGCTCTGTTAAGTTGGCACTGTGCATTATGGCCAGACATCTCTGATTTGGTTTTGTCTGTCCAAAGGACTTTGTTCCAGAGATCCTGTGGTTTGTTCAGATGCAAATCTGCAACCTAGGTTACGCTGTCATGTTCTGGTTTTTTTAGAGAGAGGATGCTGTCTCCTGGCAACCATTCCAAACAAGCCAAACTTTCTGTCAGGAACTTTAACATTTAAAATGCTAACTGAAGCTTTTTTTTTTTTTTTGCATTTTCTCTCAGTATTGCGCAGTCTGATCTTGAGGTCAATTGAAAACTCCAGACCAGCGAACTACCAAATCCTTGCTTTTATAGAGGTGGTCCGATTTGCTGCTGATTAGTTAATTAAGTGCTCTTGGTTAGCAGCACCTGGCTGGATACTTACCCTCTTACTGTAATGGAAGCAATAAGAGTGTACTTAGTTTTTCAGAGGAGTGTAACCTAACACATTTAAGGTAAAAGTGTGATCATGATTAGATCAGCCTGCATTATCAGCTTATGATGACATGATCAGACTTATATTTTCAGACATGAGTGGACATATTACAGTTGCTCTTGTAAAATTTAATCTCATAGTGTCTACCAAATACTGATGTCTTTACAGTCCTATAGTGTTGTAATATCTACCCGGGTGCTGTGTTTTTCCTGATAAGCCTACTGTATGGCACCTTTATCTCATGCAGATTCTAGCTCCTTTCCAGTAATGTCTTCCTTCCCTGTGGCTCACTGGTCATGATGTTGTGTCAGTTGGGTGAATTATAGTCAATTGGTTGCATAATCAACCCACACATTCATCACAGATACTGTTCCCCATGGCAACCCCGTTAAATAAATGAATCCCTCACTCGATTGCGCCTCACTCTGACTCCAGCTTTGCTCTTTAATTCTCTGTTCCATGATCTGTCTCTGTCTCCATCACTCCTGCTTCTTGTCCTTGACTTTATTTGTCCCTCAGTCATTTTCAGTTTTCTGTTTCTACCTCTCACTTTGTCCTTTCTTGCCCATTTTCTCTCAGCTCCCTCCTGTCTGCCCCCGGCTGTCCTGTGGCTTCCACTTTCAGTCTATCTGTCTAGACACCCTCCTACCTCGTCAGTTCTTCTCCTGTCTCACACCCTCTCTGTACTTTCACCCTTTTTGTTTCTCTCTCTTTCTCTTGACACTTTCCCAGTCCTTTCTTCTCTCCTCTCTAGTCTCCAGACAGCAGAGCAGACAAAGATACTGGGAGTTGGCAGCAGTATCTAATGGAGACATATTAACGCAATGTAACTGATGCTCTAAAGACATTAATTCAGGCTCCAGAGAGCAACATGGTTTACTTATGGCTTTGAGTAACTGCTCGTGCTCCTGTGGATTCTAATAATCATCGTGAAAGCGCTGTGTGTTTGCAGGGTGCTGTCATTTTACATTTCCTTTTTAGTTCCATTCTAGCCGACATAAAATTGTTGCTGTTTTGTTTAATTGGTGTCACGTCTTCCTTTAATTCTGCAATTTTATAAGCAATAAAATGTTGCACAGCATGACTGTTTAGCACCAAAATATGTTTGTTGCATGTCTTTTTAGTCACTGCAGTTTCTTAAATTGCATTAAGACTTCCTCAAGGATAAACACATCCATTCTGGGAGATATAAACAGAGTTGTGTAGGCACAGTACTGTTCTATGGAATGCAGGGTAATTCTGCATAACTGGAGTTTTTTCTTTAAAGCTTCAGCTATTATGAAAGTCAATAGAAGTTAAAGATGATAAACTACTGTTGACGAGTTTCTAAGGCAATCTTTAGTAATGGAAAAAGCTTGTACAAAAGCAGAGTGTGTGTCCAAGGCAATAATCTCCAGACTGATCTTAATTCAGCTAAAGGGGACGGAGCTTTTTACGTTATGGAAGAGCCAGAGAATCTCAGCAAAGTCACAAGACGTCTAACAGAAAGACATACTTGCACCCTTGACTTTTAGAGACTTAAGGTTTAAGCTACCTTTTTGTTCCTGACGGTGATCTCAGACTTGAGATGACAGAAAATATTTTTTAAACACATTTAATTTGCAAACTAACTCATGTAGAAACTTGTTTCAGTTGCATAATTTCCCGTATGGTGTGAAAGTCTTCATGCGATGCAGTTTTTCCATAATGTATCAGGCGGATACATGGTGGTAACGGGCCAAAAGATAGGCCACCAAAGTGCTGGCTGTGAGATAATGGGCCAGAAAATTAAAATATGATAAATCACTTAAATATTTGCATTGATTTTTAGAAAGAAACTGTCATGACTGTAGTGATGCAACTTAAAGAGTTTCACATCCTAAGACTAGGTGTTACACAGATTAATATTTAATACTCTTTTCATGGGTTGATTTTAAGTCCAGTATGAAATATTTCTTGAGAAATTTACAGGTCGTGTAACAGGCTGCTCAGGGCTGACGATTACATCTGAACATTTTTCATCAAAGCCAGAGCAAAGAAACAGATCGCCTGTAATGAAAACACTTTGTTGTATCATTTTATAGTCCTGTAAACTTGTAATTCTGTCAAAATTT
The DNA here is from genome assembly GCA_024447675.2 of Pterophyllum scalare. Lineage (NCBI taxonomy): Eukaryota > Metazoa > Chordata > Actinopteri > Cichliformes > Cichlidae > Pterophyllum > Pterophyllum scalare. Next base: position 10,830 of record JAMQGT020010345.1, on the reverse strand, counting down.
TGTACATTTTGTTCATCATTTTATACACATTCCTATATTATATACACATGTAAGTCTTGTGTAAAAAAAGAAAAGTTATTGAATTTTTAGTATAACTTACTATCAATATTATTCAATTATATCCAGCAAGTATTTTCTCTTGCAAATGAAAAAATTAATCAAACTGTTACAAAAGTAACAACAAAACTCAGGTTTAGTAGGATTTTTTTTTATTTCATCCTAGTTAGATGACCAATGTTACTTAGGTTTATTGTTGACTCTAAATTGGCCATAGGTGTTAATGTGGGCATGAATGATTGTCTATCTCTCTGTGGTAGCCCTGCAGTAGATTGGCAGCCTGTCTACGGTGCACACTGCCTCTCACCCTATGACAGCTTGGAAAGGCTCCAGCCCAACTGTGATCCTGAATTGCACGAGCAAAAGAAAATGCATGGATAGACAGAGTGTAGAAAAGTGAGAAATAAACCTTATGTTGATACTGAGGCACTTTAAATTATGCCTGAAATGTAATGATAACTAGATTAAACTGTTAGTTGCTTGAAGTGTTTCCGAAATCAAAAACTAAAACCCCTTTCAAATTTCAACATGCTGTATAAAGTAGACTGACACATAATGCATTTTATATTTAATGGATAAGTGCAGGCTATGTTATCTATTTTTAATATACCTCATTTAAACATCCAAATCAACAATGAATTGTTTCTGCTAAAAAATTTATGTTTGTGTGTGTGTTTCCACAGCAGTGGGGCAGTAACTAAGTTAGATGACAGCTTTTCCAAACTCCATTTGATCAGTGCAGCATTACATGCATCCATATGCTTGCAGTAAACACGGTAGCCTAACCCTACCTCAAGGTTAGACTGACTGTAAAGACAACTAGACTACCAAACATGTTCAGATGTGATACGTTAACCAACCTGGTATGATAGGCTTCCATTATTACATGAGCCATAAAGATGACTCGGTTTCTTTAATTAGACAACATATTTAAACAAAGTGGTTTCTTCTGAGATTACTCTCTCACTGATTTGGCTGTTAGTTATAAATATTATATTGAAGGCAAGGTTATTGCCATGAAGTCACCTTTTAACAAGAGACCAAATCTCAATTCAGGGTTCAGTCAGTGTGCTGGGATTATTAAGTTTAGTTGAATGCACTTATGAGCAACTTTCTGGGGGGGCCAGTACATGGTATTCTCAGGTGCTCTCCCATCCAAGTACTAACCAGGATCAGTCCTACTTAGGTTCTGAGCCCAGATGAGATTGGTCTTGGCACATCTAATTCTTCTTAACTGTGAATACAGTACTTTTCTTAAACAACCTTGAATTAAAGTCAGCACTCCAACCAGTTGCAAAATTACAAAAAAAAAAAAGCATCACTGTCCACATACTTATGGGCCTAACTGTGTAGTATCATAATGTAGAATAATATTTGTTGGTTTTTATGGTTATATGTAATACAAGTGAAGAAAACTTCATTGTGTCTGTGTAGGTTCTCAGTCATCCAGGTCATAGTAGTCTCTGGAGCTTGAAAAAGGGGCGACTAGACTTCTTTTTGTTTCTTGAAGACAAAAAGAAAATCAGCCTTTCAAGCTCCAGAGACAATTTCATTGTAGCTCTCTTTTCCCTGAAAATTCTGCTGAAATAGGAAAAAAGGGTACACTGTCATGTATATATATTTCATATACCTTACATGCACAAGTATGTTAATATTATTCCTCTAAGTGAAATTGCTAGAAGTGCCCATTTCATTTCCATGAATCAGCTTATTTTTTTCCTATTGAATGCTGCTCGTGTGGCCCACATAGCCGCACCTCACGTATGCTGGAAAAATTAATCATGTTTACAAGGATCTTTATTAACTGAACCAATGTCATGACACCAGGGCCTACTAAAACCATTAAGTACCCACTGTATAGGTATCAGTGAGAATAATTAGCACGGTCACCAGCTTCTCTACTACAAGAAAATGATTTGTGTAATACTGAGAGTTTTTATTCAGATTGTAGATCCATAACAAAGAGTTTTAACCTTATGAAGTCCAAATCATTGGATTATCCTAAATCTAAACTCTCAGAATAAGTAAGGAAATCAAGACACTCACTGCCCACAAGGACATCCACATATCATCATACTCCTCAGACAGCACCCTACCTGACACCCTGAACCAGCTCTTTTTCCTGCTTCGACCAACACAGCAGAAAGGCCCACACCTTTCCGGCTTCTCCAGAGAGAGATGACACCTCCATCCACCTACAGCAGTATCAGGTCATGCTGTGCAGAACTGACTCAAGGAAGGGTACTTAAGGCATATGCAAACCAGCTAGCAGAGGTTTTCACCACTGTTTTCAATTTCTCGCTAATAAAGTCTGCAGGTCCCACCTGCCTTAAGTTAGCCACCATCATTCCATTGCCCAAGAAGAACACAGTGAGCTTCCTGAATGACTATCGCCCAGTTGCTTTAACTTTGAGAGACTCGTCATGTCTCACATCAAGACTGCTATTCCTATTGACCTTGATCCACTCCAGTTTGTATGTAGGGCAAACAGGTCAACAGAAGAGGCCATAATTATTGCTCTCCACACAGGCCTCACACACCTGGACGACATCAACCCCTATGAGAAGAGGCTGTTCATGGACTACGCCTTTAATACAGTATGACCATACTAACTGGTTCAGAACCTAGGCCTCAGCAGCTCACTGTGCACCTGGATATTGGACTTCCTTAGCAGCAGACCCCAGAATATCAGGATGGGAGACTACATTTCCTCAATTCTCATCTTAAATACCATAGCGGTGTGTCCGCAACCCCCTCTGCTACTCCCTCTTCACACATGACTGTCCTCCTATTCATACCAGTAACACCACTGTCAAATTTGTGGATGATACCACCATTATAGGACTGATTAAGAATAATTTAGAATCCGCCTACAGAGAGGAGGTCTGGCATCTGTACCAGTGGTGTGATGGTAACAACCTGGCCCTAAATACAACTAAAAGCAAGGAGATGATAAAGGATTTCAGGAGATTCAAATAATCTGCCCTCTACATTGATGAGATGAGGTAGAGAAGGTGAAGAGGTTCACGTTTCTTGGAGTCCACATCTCAGCAAACCTCATCTGAACATCTCTCACCAGGTGGGAAAAGCAAAACAGAGACTATACATCCTCAAGAAGCTGCGTTGAACCCTGCTGGTCAACTTCTACCACTCCACCATTGAGAGCCTCCTGAACTACTGCTGACTCTGTGGTTCAACTGCTATACCATGGAGGACAGAAAAAACCTGCAGCGGGTGGTGAGAGCAGCAGAATGGACCACATTAACCCCCCTCTGGGCCTTCTACACTGGCAGACTCCAGCGGGAAGCCAGGAGTATAGTGAATGACCCCACTCACCCTGGGAACTCCCTTTTTTACCCCCTCCCTTCGGGAAAATGCTACAGTTGAAAAACAAACAGAGTGAATAAAAGCTTCTACCCACAGGCTGTCAAAGGTTTCTTCCCCTCACCTCCTGAATGAAGAACTCGTGCTCCATCCTCCACTTTTAAATGTCCTAGAGCATTATTCCTATTGTTATATAATTTGAATTTATTGAATTTATTCCAAATGATGAAGAGCTGCCAAAATATTTCCATTGTTCCTGCAACAATGACAATAAAGACTATCTGATCTATCATAATATTATCTTAATACTATTAATGCTGTCATAATATTAACTGACACTCATCAAAAATCAAATATTACAAATATGTAATATTTGTTTTTATTAAATGGTTCTCTCAAGTCTTGGTAATTCAGGAGCAAAGAAAATAATCATTGTAACTGACACACAACTGAAAGTATACAATTGTTTTCCCCTAAAAAGTCTATTTTACCTTTCTCCAAAATGTAGGCCTAGGGTTAGGTTAGGGTTGGGTTTAGGGTTATCACCTATGATGAGTTAGTATGCAGTAAAAGTGCTAAAACATGATTCAAACCTTAATTGTGGCTCTCATGTGCTAAAAAAATCTGAAAACACTGTAAGACAGAAAATCAACTCTCTCCTATTGCTCCTGCCATATAGACATGGGCTTCAGATGTGCGAGTTTCTGCAGCACTTAATCTTGAGTTAGTGCTTTCTTATGAGTTCCTCTCATCTTCTCTCTCTTCTTTTAAGGTGTGTATGTCATATAAAGTTACTGTACTGAAAGTTGTTTTTTTCATATCCAATTTTGAAACTTGAATAATGAGATTTATTATAACACACAAGTTATCAGTCAGCTAGAGGCTCATGTGGAAGCCCATGAAGTTGCGGCACCCACCTCCACTGTCGAATCAATGATCAACTCATCTCATCATTCACACAACACAATGCCAAGATTGTAACAGCACGAAGTGACTGGCTCGACAAAGTTTACAACCAACAACACACATCTTAAACCCATGTCTATATTGGCAGGAGCAATAGGAGAGAGTGGCTTTGCTGATAATTTATAGACAAAAGATTTGGTCAGAATATACCCTGCAAACAGGGCCTCAAATGGGTGTGCCCAAACAGACCCCACAGCAGTTTTGCCATTTGGGGCCCCTTTATGTTTTGTTTTTTTTTTGTTTTTTATGGGCAAGCCCAAAGTGGATTTGCCCAAAGAGAATCCATGTGGAGCCTATGTGAGCTGGCCTATGTGGGCCCCTTAGCAATGTTGCTTTTTTAAGTCCCCAAGAGGGAATTCTGGGCTGCCCACTGTGGACTGTGTGGATCTGTCCACATGCCCAAGGGGATATGAACTATTTAGCATTCAAAGTGTATATATAGTGTTAATATTTCCTCACAAAAAAGTGGCTTGGGCTAATTAGCAAAGTGGCCAAAAACATGGCTCCAAATGAGTACTTCATTTATACAGTATCTGTTAGTTATGCATTTTAGTTTGTCATATCAACTTAGTTTAAGTATTCACACCTTGTCTAGTCACCTAAAATTTATGTCTTTGGACTGTTGGGGCAGCTGGCACACCCAGAGGAGGCTAACATGGGCACAAGAAGAGCATTTTAATACAGCTGTCTTTAAAATAAAATAAAATAAAATACCTACAGATGATAACAGTTTGGAAGAGGACTGTCTCTCATTTTATCCCTAAAATTGTGGTGCTGTTATTGACTGAATTTTTGGATAATTTTCAGAGAGGAAAAAAAATATCCTAGGCTATCAGTTTTTAAGTGGCTTGCGTGTCAGTGCAGGTGTAAGAAGGGAAGGCATAACAGCAAAAAACACAAATTAATTGTACATCTGAGGTCCCACATGACCATTCACCAACCAGATTTGTCAACCATAACTGTACTGTGTAAAATGGCACGGGCATTGGCCATTAGGTTTGGAATCATCCAGTGTAAATGTCATTTTGAAGGATAATTAGCTACAGAGCAGAGAGAAAATTTAGATGTTCAGATTGATAGAAACAAGCAAAATGATCTGATTTGCTCTCACTTTGTTTGGAGGAACAGCAGAAAGTAAAAACAGGATATTATTATTTACTTAGGAAAGGTATATGAGCATAACTACAAGCAGTAAGGAATTTTAAATCCATAAACTCCATTTATAGAATATATGTGAATCATGATTTGGGTAAAAAGACTGGAGAGCAAAAATATGTAATGTAAATTTTCTTTTGATATATTTTTTGAGAAGTCAAGATCAGCTTGTTTTTCTACGTACTTCATGAACGGTAGCCTTTGAAAGAAGCTCAGCTTCAATCCAGTGACCATCCTCTCTCTTCTTTTGCTCTTCAAAACAAGAAACCTCTGATTAGATTGCTTTTCTACAGCATGTTGCCATATTACACTTTACAGACTTAGAAGAGCAAGCACATAAAAGCCCTTTTGGCTGTTAATCTTGCCCAGCACACCACACTGAAGCTGCAAGGCATTTCTCTGGTGGCTGCCTTATTTGTTTCATCATCAAAACCCTCTTTGGAAGGATTTGCTCCATTTGGCTTGACTCTACGGGGGAGAGCAGGAATAGAAAGGGAAAAGAGAAAGAGGAGGAGAGGGATGGTCAGTCTTTTGAGGGAAGACAGAGAGAATACGGAAAAGCCCATTTTGAAAGAGTTGGGTGGGGGGTGTGGTGTTGGATCATTTTATAACAAGTTGATCTCTACTGACAAGATGTTTTGGTTCTTAAAAAGTAAGAAATAAAGAGGAAGTCATGGGAAAAGGACAGAGAAGAGGTTGAGAAGTGGAGACAGAACAGACAGTACAAAACAGAGATTTTGGCAAGCTGAAAAAAACAAGCACAAAAAGTCTGTACAAAAAAGGAAACAGCTATGAACTGCATCAATTTAAATTTTAAATAAAAAAAAAAACCATTTCATTTTATACTCCCTTAACCCTCTAAAGTCTATGCCATCATATTTTGGAGAGGAAGTCTGTGTCTGGTAAATTATTCCTTTGTTGTAACAATGCTTCTTGGCAATAAATCTCATACTGCTGGAAACCCTGTTCATTTCCACCCTTCAATGCTGCCTCATTTGTAAGGAAAAATGCATTTGTGGGTTGAGCAGCAGAGTTGAGTACTTGGATTGCACTCATGAAAAACCTGCCAAATCTTCTCACTGACAATTTAACAATTTATTCAGGTAGCAAACAGGGGCCTCAGTAGCATCCTGCTCCTCATGATGGTCACCACCAATTGGTCACACTGCTGTGGCATGGCATCCCATTCTTCAAACAACATTTGTCGTAAGTCAGCCAGTGTGGTGGTGTTGGTCACTCTGGGACGAACAGCACACCCAAGCTGATTCCACAAGTGTTCACTGAGGTTGAGGTCAGAACTGCAGGCAGGCCATTTCATCCTCTCCACTCCAAAATTCTGGAGGTAGTCACTGAAAACCCTGCTCTGGAGGCAAGTGTTGTCATCTTGGAGGACAGAGTTTGATGCCAGACAGTGGAGAAATGGGATTGCCACTGGTTGCGGAATCTCATTTTGATATCTCTCTTAGGATGTGTGCGACTAGTCGACTAAAGAACTAATCGACGCTATTGTTACTAGTTGGTACCAGAAGTATTAGTCGGTTAGCCTAATTATTAAGGTTTTAATAATGATATCCGGTGTCGCTAAATGTTTGTCCTAAATGTTATGCAGCAATCTGCCACCAGATGGAGATGCAGCCCTGACACCGTTATAGAAAAATACCTGGCCTGATACTTTTATTAGGTCTAATATTTTTAGTTATTTTTGAAGTTTTACAACGTAACCTGAAGCGCACTTATACAAAGAAGCAAAAAAAACTAGAGGGACAAATGTGTTGGAGCCTTAAAAAAAAGCAAAAAACTGACCACAGCAGGAGGACCCTGGGGGAAAAAGTCCCAACATTTTATGTTTCCATTGGCCAGCACCGCATGTAAAGCACCGGGACATGACCGAAAGGTAATTAACACACGTAATGCACCTGCACAGGCATAAATGCCGGCAACAACATTGGCCAGTTGCGTATGTTATGCTGTAGCTCTACAAAGCACTGAAGACTGAATCAGGGGTAAAGCTGGAGGAGGAGGCTGGGGGACAGGGAGGTCTGGGCTCCACTGCTCAGGATGCCGCCCCTGCGACCCGGCCCCGGATCAGCGGAAGAAAATGGATGGATGTTTGTAATGTATTGTTTTGTTGTGGGTCATGAATTGTAGAGCAACGAGCATCATGATAATGCGCGGCACAAAGCACCACACTTTAAAGTCGCAATTTATTCTTTTTTTTGGATATTATTTTCTCATATTTCAATGACGCATAAACATCTTTTGCAGTAACATGTTTTCATATATTTAACATATATTGATTTTAATATTTTTATATTCGTTGTTTGGTGTATAGCATGCGGTGTTCATAATGAATGATGCCATACAGTTAAGCAGCATTTAAAGTGCGTTTCATTATTGAAGAACATAATTAATGGTTTCAAATGCTTTTGTTTAGACAGTTCTTGACATTGTCCATTAACCAGGCATAACAATTTAATTTGATATGTGAGTGTTTCCTAGTTCTAAACTAGTCGGTTAGTCTAATTTTTTTCCCCCTTGTTTAGTCGACTAAAAAATTAGTCACCAAGAACATCCCTAATCTCTCTGCATTGAGATTTCCTCCAGTGATGACAAGCCTGATTGCCAGTACCTGGGATACCAAAAACTCAAAACAAGAGTTAATAGCAGAAAAAGCTTTTTGGCATCAGCAGAGAAGATTTGGCAAATTTTTCATGGCTGCAACCCACGTAGTCAACTCTGCTGCTTAACCCACAAATGCATTTTCCCTATAAATGTGGCTCCATTTAAGAAGAAATAAACAGGCTTTATAATTTTGTTGTTTTATTATGTTTGTACCCTGTTAGGGTTAGGATAGGGGTTTTCACTGATGACAACTTAAATCTCAGAGGATGGATACAACACATTGTTCACTTTAGCTGAACCTGGTTTATTTCTAAAAAAGATGTTAAGCAGATAACTCACTACTGTTACAGTGCTGTGTAAAATTCTAGAGCCAACCTCATTTCTTTATATTATGCTTCCAAAGAGCCAGACGTCTTGTCATTTTTTAAGTGGTCTTGAGCAATATTTCTCCAGTCTTCCTGAAGGGTTTCTGAAGTTTTTCTTTGCAAACTGTCTGCTGTTTTTGTTTACTCATTTTCAGTCCAGCTTGTGAACCTGACCATTTTCAGAGGAAGATTTTTTTTTTGTTAAGCCACTTAACACTGACCTATAAATCATTCATCATAAAATGGGACCTAACACAGGGGATAAACCAGTGCTGTGTCTACACAAACAGACAACTTAGCAAAGAACAAATTATAAATTGAATCTTTGCCAATGATGCCAGAGTTTGACAGGTATAAAATTGTATTTTTCCAACAACAAAGTGATTCCCAAAGAGCTATTAACCAAAAACTTGGCATACCTTGGTGTGCAGTGGAAAGTGGACAAGTGGAGGATAGAAGAAGACGTGACAAGCCTAAAAACCTTATCTGCAGCAGATGAACAGTATCTGAAAGTCATATCCTTAGGAAATGGGAAAATATCCAGCAAAGACCTGACATAGGAGCTGAGAGAGGCATCTGACTCATCTGACTGTTCACCAAAGCCTCATTAGAAATGGTCTCAGTTGAAGAGCGACTATCAAGGAGCAATTCTCAAGAAAGGGAAGCAGGGAAGAAAAGTCTGAGGAATGCCAGAGTCACAAGAAGTGGACTGAAAATAAGTGTCAAAAGGTCTTATGGAGTGATGAATCCAAATTTTAAATCTTTGGTTCAAATCATTGTAAGTATGTTTGGAGAACATGGGGAGAGGTACAACAGTGAGTTTCTACAGACATTTGTATTTGAGTTTTATTTCAGCGACTAGTGTTGGGATCTTGTCAAAATTGATGGAATTATGAATACAGAAAAGTAACATCGATTTTAATCCACTGGGCAATACCATCTGGAAAGCATTTGATTGGCGGTGGCTCTTTTTCAACATGACAGTGATCCTTGATAGATACTTGAGTCTGGACCTCAACATTACTGAAGCACTGTGGCATAATCTTTTCATAGAATTGAACAAACTAACACAATGTTAAATATACGGATTGTTTTCAATATTTGTATGAAAAACCAATGATATAATCTAGGGACATAACCAAATAATGTTTCCTCCCTTGAGATGCTCTGCCAGACTTTACTGCAGCCACCTTGACCTGTGGCTTGTTTGTGAATCTCTTTGCATTCAGCTTTGTCTTCAGGAACTGAACTGATTGGCCATTGGAGACTGCCCAAGTTCCTTGCCTTGAGAAACTCTTGGGTTGGTTTTGCAGTATGCTATGGGTCACTATCCATGCACTGTGAAATGCTGTCTGATCAGTTGTGGGGAATTTGGCTGAATCTGATCAGAGTATAGCCCTGAACACTTCACAAAACATCCTGCTGCTTCTATCATCAGTCACATCATCAAACAAAACATAAACACTAGTAACCCAGTTCCACTGTCAGCCATATATGGCCATGCCATAACACTACCTCCAGTGTTTGATAAGTGATGTGTTACCCAAAAAAGTGTTCTTGGTTTCATCTGTCCAACCTTTTTCTGTTTGTTTTTTCAGAACCGTGAAGGCTCTTTTAGATCGTTGTTCTGTCCTGAGGGATTGGAGGGATGTTTCATTCTGCAGCCACTAGGTGGTGCTTATTCTGTTTGTGTAGCATCGCCATCTTAACTTACCGTCTGTAACTTGTGGGCAGCCATGTTTGTTTTCCTTGCACCTTGATAGAGAGCACATTGTGGATTCAGGTAGCCAAAGTATCTACAATCATCCTCATCTGGGAATCACTAGAGGAAGCATAGTCTGTGAGTATGTTTGTATTAAGATGCCTATGTTTGTTTGACATGTATATTTTGTAAGATTAACCGGGTTAAGTTGTGTTTTGTTTCATCTGGCATTTCATATGTAAATTGTGTTGTTGATAGCTTTCAGCTAGCCAAGCTAGTAGCCATGTATGCGAGATAGGCTTTAAGAAACTGGAAATACATACGGAGAATGTATGTTAAAGGGGGTTCAATGTGTTCATTATTGCCATTATTTGCTTCTTTCATTTCAGTTTTACCCCATTCTCATGCTGTTAATCTAAACGGTGGTGCTTAATAAACCCATCATACAGAGACTACAGTGTGTGGAAGGAGTTGTCTGTCTGCCTAGTGAAGAAGGGGGACTCTTTAACGAGGGCAGAACAGTAAAAAGACTCACTCAACGGTGATTTCAGCTTTGTTGGATAGCTATCAGACTAGCTCAACCTTTCGACAACAATGTCAGACCCAGAAGGGAAAACTCATGACACTAGATCAGTGTGC